>VRLP01006098.1:0-31160 GCA_009660295.1 Lophius piscatorius | reverse complement strand
AGGTTCACACAGTGAAACAGTCCAGGTTCACACAGTCAAACGGTCCAGGTTCAGATAGTTAAACAGTCCAGGTTCACACAGTGAAACAGTCCAGGTTCACACAGTCAAACGGTCCAGGTTCAGATAGTTAAACAGTCCAGGTTCACACAGTGAAACAGTCCAGGTTCACACAATGAAAGTCCAGGTTCACACAGTCAAACAGTCCAGGTTCACACAGTCAAACAGTCCAGGTTCACACAGTGAAGCGGTCCAGCTTTATGCACATCATAAACTCATTAGAATTTAAATATTTTAAAATTGTCAAGTAATACTAATACATTAAAAAAATACAGTATTTTGTCGATCACATCAATTTTAATTGAGGACAACAAAATTTATCAGAGGGTAAATTCCAAAAGAGCGGGTCTAGACTTAACCCTTTATTCTACAGAAACAGGAGTAAGTGTTTGGGTGCAGTGGCGAGAAAAAAGCTGCCTTTGAAGCAGAAACCAAGGACTTACCTGTTCCATGTCCATGTTCAATGTTTTACAGTACAGTGAAAATAAAAGCTGAGATTCTTCCATTGATCATTATCCCCGTTGACGTAAAATCCCTTGAGTGGATTGATGCCAGAAGGTCTTTGGTAACATCTCTCTCTCTCTTGCACAGATTGTGAGAGACACTGTTTGACATCTGTCTATTACCAGACAGCAAACATTGATATAAAAATGCAGTTGCCTCTCAAGAAACTATCGTTCGTCACGCCTCCACTACAGCAGGTGGCGCTGTGGGTCGAATTAAAATGCAAAGCTGAGCCGCTGCCCATCAGAAAACATCCCAGTATTATGACGTAGGACATAATAGGACAGAATAAATGTTGTTAATGACCAAGCCAGGATTAAAGCTTGAAGTAATTTCCTCTTTTGTGTAACTTTATTAACAGCTAATATTTTATGTACAAACATAAATCTCTCTTTAATTGTAATACGGTTCCAGTTACCTCGAACAAAGTGTAGAACTAATGGTTATTTATTTTCCCCCTACATACAGGTGTTTATTTCTTCTTGGTGAGATTATGACATATGCTCAAAATTGTACCATAATTTAAATAAATAAATAAATAAATAAATGAAAATGCAGGTCCGTAAAACATTATTTCACATTAAATATCCATCCATCTATTATCAGCGGTGGACCACGTCTCCCTGAACAGGATGTTCAGTATTTCTATTCCAATTGCACTTGTTAAGTATTTTAAACTGTGAACAACATTTATTCAAGAAGTAAAAAAGGACGTTTGGATGTTGAATGACGGATGAAATACAATGATACAAATTTCCATTAATTAGAAAGCAGCAAAGCCAAATGAGTTTATACAAATATTTTACAAAACAATACAACAGACTGTGTTTCTCGTTAGCTGATCAACATTGTGTAGGAACAAGTTATGTTTGACCGCCATCGATAACTGTTGACGGCGACCAAACAATGGAGTTTGGTCGCCTCATAAGTTTAGATGACATCATAAGTTTATGATGTCATCTTAACATCAGCGCTTGTAGTCAGATAGTTTAAGAATGGATAAGTATTTGCTCTTGATATAATTGTGGGTATTTTTTCTCTGCAACAAATGAATGAAATACACAGTAACGATTACACACTCTATAAATATGTACTATTATATTATCAATAAACTTTAAAAATCTTATCAATTCCAAGTATAAGATCCCCTCGGAGACACAGAACACACACGCAGATTATGTTTCTGGATCCTCCAGCTGGTTGCATGGAAATATTCCCGTGTTTTCCCTTTGATTCATAACCAAGCAATGTATGATGTCATGGCATGACCTCTGGCTAAATCGTGTCAGCTGACCTCTCCTCCGACAGATTAGCATAGGAGAGTTTATCCTCTCACCATATCTGGCTGTAGTTTGTCCACTTTTACCCCTTTTCCACCAAAAATAACCTGGTGCTGGTTTGATTCTTGGCTGTAGACCAGCATAGAGTTGGTGCTTGTCTGGCACCAGTTTTGAGAGCCAGGAGCTGGTGCTTAGGCCGTCGAAAAGCAAAGAACTGGTGGAAAGTCAGGCTCTGGCTCCGAACTAGCCCTGGAACCAGGTTTTTTGGAAAAGGGATATTTCAGAACCTTTGTTTACCTATAGGCATTGTTCTCATCGCTAGCACTGGTTATTGTTCACAAACTTTTGATGACAGTACGACAGTAAAGTGAGAATTATGGGTATTGTGATGTCAGTCG
This sequence comes from Lophius piscatorius, assembly GCA_009660295.1. Classification (NCBI taxonomy): domain Eukaryota; kingdom Metazoa; phylum Chordata; class Actinopteri; order Lophiiformes; family Lophiidae; genus Lophius; species Lophius piscatorius. The sequence goes on along the minus strand of VRLP01006098.1, from coordinate 28,921 downwards.
CTTTTGCTCCAAGGTGTCCTTAGACGTTATGTTCTCTCCTGACGACAGCCGCGGCCTTCTTTTCTTCTTCGTGTCGTCTTCTAAGGGTTTCCAGTCTGTCGGACAGGAACAAGTCCTCCAAGAACGGAGCGTGAGTAATGTAGGCCTTCAAGGGAGGAGTCAGTTGAGTGTCGGCCTGTTCTTTCAGTTTCTGTCTGGGCTGAGGGCCTGGGACCTGGGGTTTGGCTATCGTCTTGGCATACTCCAATGCCTGAGATAGAGATAGGAGAGATGACGAGAGATACACAAACACACCTTAATTAACTAATATTAATAACAATTTATTGTGAAAGAAATATCATGATTTTACCATAAAACTGTTTGATGTCTTTAAACAGTAAAACAAGAAATCTGACATATGACTTAAAAATCTCAACTGTTTTAGTAAAGCATGTTTTTAAAAAACAGTTCGACCTTTGTTAGGCTTTTTTTGGGGGGGTTGTATCAAGTCACAAAATTCAGTTTAAGAAGTCCTTGTATGCTGTATCATGTAAAAAAAAAAAAAATCGTACTAATTGAATACGAGCAGCCATTATTAAAGCCTCCACCTCTGTGGCCCCATTGACCCGTGGTGTCCCCCAGGGCTCCATCATTGGCCTGGGTCATATTATACACAGGTTCAGTCGAGTGGCACACATCTTTCAATATGATAGTGACTTAAAAAGGAGCTCGACCTTGAAAGTGACATCACATTAGTGGTCGACAGCTGCAGCCATGATTTACGTTAAGTGCGCTGTGTCAGCGTTACTTTTAGGCAAAAATGATCTATTAAGTTTACTACATGTTAAGATACTACCAGAAATACATCATTTGAGTCACAGTGTAGGATTGTCCATCAAAGACTGAGCAGCTGGCGGTGAATTTCACTTTTTTGTAGAAAAATGCAAATGAGCCTAAGAAGATCAAAAATCAAAATGCATAATAAAGTTTGTGAAGGATGTGAGCTCAGGGGCTTATTACCTGATGTTTACACATTATTTTCAAACAGTAGAACTGTATCAAAATGCACAAACCTTTACTGCTCCTCTAGGGTGACTCCGTTTTACGCCCACGCAGAATGATCGACGTTTTGTCTGTTTTTAACCCTTTAATCTCCTGCTCAACTGTTTCATTACATATTCAGTTCTTGTTTTTCAAAAATGTTTGCCACTGGACTGAAACAGTTTATAATATAACCTAGGGACAGCATTGATATACTAAAGAGTAAGGGGCCAAGGATTTAGCCCTGGCGGACACCGCAGATCAAAGGAGGCATTAAACCATGTCTATTCAGAAAGTCCAATTCCATAAGTAGGTTTGTTTTTTTTTTGCTATATTGAAGCATTGGGGACTTACTGAACACTAATAAGTAACATCATACGAGCAAAAAAAGTTTAATAAGGGTCATATAGTTTTCTAAAAAATAAAGTGCCGCTCCTAAAGCTGGAGCTAATCTAGTTAAAATGTACTATTTCCATGAAAAACAAAATATCACCATTCAATAATTTCATAAATTTTTCTTCATTGTTTGAAAACATACTTCTTGGCCGCATGATTTGTCTTTTTATGGTCAATCCAGAGGGTTTAAGATATTCAATTAATAAACGCCCTCCAGAAACAATAAAACATATAAAGAAATAGTTTTTGTACAGTTTTAATTTCTTAGCAATGACATTAAAGAGTTCCATTAAAGCTTTTGGAAACGTCTTTTTTGAGGGACAGGTACATAAAGTTCCATTAATAATTCTGTTTAGTTACGACTTTCCTCTGGTGAACACACGTAAACACACATGCCAGTTCCGAGAAAGACATGTGCTTGTGTTCACACACACACACACACACACACACACTCTCACACACACCTTCATCCTGGGATCTTTCTTCTCAGTGCCTTTCTGGTCCTTGGCCGGCAGAGAGGATATCCTACTTATCTTTTTGTTCTGCTCGCGGATCATGCTTGAATACAGCTTCTGTCGTCTCATTTTCTCAGCATGTTGGTGAAAGAGAGAAACAGAAGCAGATTATAGCAGGGGCTTTAATTAACTGAGTCATTTCTCCCTTAAGGCTCTTCTCTTTGTGTATCCCCCCCCCCCCTCCCGGCAAAGCCTCTCCAAACAGTCCATAAAAAAAAAACCCAAACACAGCGAGCCATTCAGCAGGCCTATCAACATTTACACATATCCTTCACTAATAGGCTCGGCCCTGGAGATGCACAGGGAGCAATCTAGTCAGACATTGGGCAAATATGCTCACTTTTAACAACTGTGGATTAACAAAAGATACACCGAAGCACAAAGAGCACTTAACTTCTTAGGGGCGCTCTCGCGTTCTTTGAAATTTAATTTCATCTGCGGATCAGCATCAGGGACTGAAAGACCGAGAAAAGCTGGTCATGTTTGCAAAAACAGTCTCTAATCACATTTCTTTCAGTCTGAGTCACTCCATATAGCTGAATTATCAAATGAAACCAGCGTCCTGATGTGGAGATCAACCTCTCCACAGCGTTTCTCTATTTCTTCCACTGAAGAATTCATGACTCACAGGGGAAAAGGAACACACGTGTTTATAAATCCACAAATGGATTTATGCTTCATGTTGATTGATGGAGAGCTTTCGTGAAATGAATACGTGCATGTAAAATATTTAATGATCAGCCTTAACATTATAACCACAGAGAAATGCATCCACGGTAACATTGATTATGTCAGTTGGTGGGATATATTAGGTAATAAATTAACGTTTTGTCCTGAAATGAATGTGTTGGAAGCAGGATAAATGGTCATATTGAAGAATCTGAGAAACTTCGAAAAGGACAAAATTGTGAGAGGTAGACGAGTGAGAGCATCTCCAAAACTGCAGGTCTTGTTTGGTGTAGTAGTGGTCTAGTATACATTTGTTAACCCCTTTAATGGTCTCACCAGAAGAGAAACAACTATGGAAAACCTTGTTTTTTTGCATATTTTATTTCTTTGGAGCATTTATTTATTCAATATATCAGGCACTCAATCAACTCAAAACAGTAAAAAAATAAAAATTAAAAAGTGATTAGACTTCATGAATGAAATCTTTTATTTCATGGAAAATAGTCAATTGTAATTAGATTAGCTCAACCTTTTGGTAAAGCCAGTGTTTTGAAAAACTTTTTATGTAATTCAAGTTAGATCATTCTGTTTAATAAGTCCTCAAATGCTTTAATGTGCTATAACAAAAAAATCCTACTTGTCAAACAGGATCTTCTCATGGTTAGTGGCCCCTTTGACCCGGGGTATGCCCGAGGGCTCCATTCTTGGAACACATTTGTTTTCTCCAAAATGTGCTAAACCACACTGCCGAGGAAGTCGGTAAAGGGTTCATACCCACAAAAGTGGTCTACTGAAGGACAACTTGTGAACCAGTGATATGCTCATTGGTGGCAAAGGCTCATGGATGTACATGGGGAACAAAAGCTAGCCAGTGTCATCTGAGAGCAAGAGCAGAGAGCTATTGTAGCAGGAATTGCTTAAAAAAAGCTACATTGTTTTCTAATAGAAAGATGTCAGACCACACATTGCATTACAGAGCTGTTTGGAGCTGGTAGATAAAGGGGACCTATTCGATATAATCAATGTGGTTATAACCTTATGCTGATCGGTGTAGTCCAATACCATCAACACCTTAGTCTATCTGTGGTGTTTCAGGATGACTCAATACACCAAACACAAACTGGTGTGCGCTGATGTGACACTGACATTGAAGGTCGATACTTACTGACATTTCGATGGCACTGAAGTCCGGCCCCAGACCTCGCAGAACTATATCTGATTTCAGCTGCTTGTAGTCTTTAAGAGTGTACGCCTGCGAGGCAGAGAAAAACAGAGATTGAAGTTTCCCATGTTTGCAACTTCCAGGCCCAGTTTGTGCTATCAAACATGAAGTGACACTTTGGATGACTTAATTTGAAGCAGACTTTTTTTCAAACTGAACTCCATTTATTTTGATGGCTGTCAAAATGGCATCATGGCACCAACCCCCACCCCAACTGCAATTTTGATCTATTCGGATGTCTTCAAATGGGCCACTGAGAAACAAAGAAATCACAAAAACACATCAAATGATAGACAAATGCCTGCCACGCGACGCAGCGAGAGAGAACCTCAAAGTGAGTGGAGTCTGCCGGCGCATATATAAGTGCCATAAAGTGTTGGGTAAAAGGAGAGGATGTTCAAAACTGCTGAAAACATAAGGTCTCTTCTACATGTAGACACACGATCCGGAGCTCGAGCCGCCAACCCACTGATAATGGAACGAAAGCAATCTCCAGCGCCTGAACCTCAGCCTCTGCAAGTGAAAAGAGGCATATCCCCTCATAGTTAAAATGGAGGATGCTATCGTTGGTGTAACTTTCAGGAAACTACAATGATTGCTCAGATTTGCAGATAAGTTGCAGATATATGTGCAAAATTGCTCGGCCTCGTAGTCATCCAGAGACATATCTCAAAGACCGAGAATCAGATTAAACAGGCAGGGTGTATAGTAATCTAGGGGAGGCAGTTGACATTATGAAGCCTGATCCCACCACAGAACCAGCGACTACTTTCATATTTTAATGAAATAGCAGTGACCCCCAAAATGGCAAAATATGCAGAACCTTCCACAGAAACCATCAGAATGTTAGCAATGATCTGATATAATGGTGACATTAGCGTTAGCTCAAAGTGAGGCAGTAGAGCCTCACAGATACACAGCACTGCCTTCTTAATGGGAAATTTCACACATAATCCCACTTAATACACTATAGTTCAGTGAGATCGCCTGTCAATCAAACAATATTTTCAGTCTTGTGGATTTTTTCTGGTAAATTTGTGTATCTGTGAGCGATGCTCAATTTGATGAGTGTATAGGTCATGATAATTTATACTACTTCAGCTTAATTTGTGTGGGCAAGTGGATCCTTAAAATAGAGAGAAAAAAGTTAGGTAGATTAGATTATCCTTAGCAGATCCTGGGGATTACAGCCTCTTTAAGAGAACCTATAAAAGAGCCAGCAGCAGAAGTGGTTGTGTGTTGAATGTGTCCCTTTCACACAGCCTTTTCAATGCGTACCTGTTGCACACTTATTCCACTACGTATGAATGTGGAGAGGTAAAGTTGGCATTGTGTTGGTTCACCTCTGTTACTGCAGCAGATGTAGTAACAGACTCAGACATTCCTGTGAGAAGCAGGTCAGTGACATTTTGGCAACATCTTACGTGTGTGGCTCACGCATGGAAGGCTATAAACCAATAGCTAGTAGCAGTTAGCAGCTAGTAGCAGCCAACTCAAAAGCAGAAGAAAATGAACTGAATATGTTTTGAAATGAGACAGAGTTCCATCCGGGAGCTCTATTTAAAATCCCACACCGGAGTTGCATCATGCTGCTGTTGTCTTGTTGAGGGTAAACAAACAAATGTGTAGCAAAGACGGGTCTTCAGTGCAGCGCTTTTGTGAAAAAGGGCTAATGACTGTGTGTGTGATCACGGCGGCTTTTGAGCCACATGCTGTCCTAGACAAAAGGGAGCTAATCATTCTAGATTGCGTTGGCTCCTTCTCCAAAGGAGGATTTCAGTTTCAGCTTTACAGCCACTGGCCACTACTGACACAACAGGGTACCTTTTCATTCCAGGCCTCTCCCTTCGCCCTCAGACTCCCGGGTCATGCTCATCTGCTTTCACGGCCAAGCACTGCAACCAGACTGCTTCACAAATTGAGCCTGTAATCCTGTCAGACATGATAGCCGACATGCTGAGGGAGATAGGTGGTCAAGGGTTGGGAGTGGCGGGCACACCAGGCGGGCAATTTGGGGGGCTCCGGCGTGATTACAACTCTAAGCACTTAATCATATAGTGTATTCAAGTGGTGCCGTAATAATGTGAAAATTGTGTTCTCGACGTAGAGAATCCATGTGAACTGGACCACCCGCTTAATAATAATAATAACAGTACGTTTAATTTATAACGCACTTTACATTTGGATCAAAATTCAAAGTGCCTGAAAATAAAGTCTCATAACATTTATTTTAATGCATCATTTCACTTTGAGTTAATTAGAAAAAATGATTATTTAGGCTGAATACATATAACAAAGTAATAAGTTCCAGAGTTTAGGTAATGTACAAGTGCAGCAACAAGTCGGTGGGAACGGCTTCCCACCACAGGAGATAAGACCATCTAAGCAGATAGTGAGTTTACTACTGCGTTATGAGTAGTAAAGTAGAAATCAGTAGAAAAATCTTACACATTGATCAGGATTTTCTCACTTTCCATGGTTGATGCCATCTCCTCGCTTGAGCCGTGGTGTCCCCCAGGGCTCTAACCTAGGCCCCTTACTCTTTGGCATATACGTGCTGCCGCTGGGTCATATTACAACCAGGTTTAATGAAGTGTCACCCATTTTTTTTTAAAGAAATAGTGACTCGAATGAGCATGAAAGAAAAACATTTGAGCAGGACATTAATGGGTTAATGACAAAAATTGTTCATTTAGACTATTTCACATCATAACAGGTTCGATGCCTGTCTTTACCAACTGACATGGAAAAGTCACTTTCTACTCAGGACCCCACCTGCACATCTCAGTCTAACAAAACCAACATGGAGAAAGGGGTGGGGGACAAAACAGCCAAATCATTAAATGCAAATGGGTGTCTTTAGTGGCCCTGCACCTCACAAACTCTCTCCCTTTTAATCACCTTATCCTCTAACACATCTTCAAATGGCTTTTCAGAGCCTGTGGTTTATATAGTCATCATCTTATAGCAATTAAGTGTATCTTAGTGGAGCTAGACAATTAACCTGATGTTTTGTGCCCTTAGTCGCCAGAACACTCCTGTTGGATTAAGCAGTCCCTGCATGGAGACAGCTGAGAGGATTAGTTCAGACTTCAAAGGGGCATTATTTGTGTAACCTCTCGTGTATATGGAGATTAAAGTGGAATGCCACTCAGTTAAAGAATTCATGTGTCACTTTTGTTAGGCGACCTGCATAATGAGTTCTTATTTTTCTACCTTGAATGTAGTTATTCAGTACGTGTTGAGTGAGCTCTGTGCTCCTTCAATGCTGTTTAAAAGCAGATCTTACGAGAAAATCTGTGTCCATGGACACAAGATAGCCTCGCTACTAGACAAACAATTAGTGCTGATGTGTATAGAACCTATACCCAATAATACGAGGATGTGAGCAAACCGAGATAAAAAAAAACTGTGAAGTTGTAGTGTGGCTAAAAGTAAGCTAAAGAAACTAATTATAAGATGAATGCCTTTTGGTTCTATATAAATGATTATTTCTGGTGGTTTCTGAGAAGATGTGCATAGATCATACTTGGGCACCCTGTTACATATGGAGGGACCCTAAATGTTCTCTTTGGTTGGAGGCACAAAATGTAAATGTCTATGCATATGGAACAAATTGTAATATTTGCATGTAACATAGACTTAACTTATATGATCTAACTGACGGTCATGGGGCTTTGCATCACTCACCCACTAACACATTGGTGGCAGAGGCTTTCAAGCAAGGCACTGCCTACTCATCAGGAGATTTAACGGCTCCCACATGCCTTTCATACACCAATGAAACCGTCGTTGGAGGCAAATTGGGGTTAAGTGTCTTGCTCAACGATACTTAGACGACTGCAGAGGCCGGGGATCAAACCATCAACCTTCATAAGTGGACGACCGCTCTACCTTCTAAACCATGTCCACGAACGGATGGTAGATATACTCTGATGGAAGACAAATAAGGCGGAGAAAAGCATTCCATATGTCCTGACCAATACGCTCACAGACACACCAACCTTGTATGTGATTCTGTCCTGCTTCTGTTTCTCCATCCGAACCAGGTCGCTATCAGTTGGGGATGGAGGCCCATGGGTGGGGTCCTTTTCTGTCATCGGCTTCCCTATGGGGGGGAGAACTGTGAAGGCACTTGAAGCCAGGGATGAGGTGGTGGTGGGTGGGGTGGCGAGGTTTTGTGGATATTGCTCACTGTAAAAATCATTCGGATTCTTCATCTGGTTCTCCTCTTCACAGGATAATGACAACTTCATTGCAGTCGGCCTGAAACACAGAGTTATTAAAGTTATTGGTGGATAGATTGTGCAGGACCCATGACCAGAGATGACTACTTAACTAATTCATATAAATATTACCTGTAATTAAACTTTTCTGTCATTTTCATATATTTCATATCACAAATTAGCCACCGCTGGATTTGTGATATTATGTGAGAACCGTCTGGTCCATGAGGTCATCATCCCCTCTTGGGCCCTGCTTAGACTTGGCATTAAGTGCGTTTTGGGCAATCCGATCACAAGCGGACAGCGAGGCCCATCGCAGTTTACACCTTTATCTATCATGTGTCTCCAAATGTGTCCAGCAGGCTGGTTGTGTTGAGATTATGTGGCTGCCTTCATCAGTTCCACTACAAGGTATAAGGGCATCGCACGTATTTATCAGTCACGTCAGTCCAGCGCCCGATTTGTTTGCTAGCTAGCAGGGGCTAGATAACAAGTTGAAGACTTTTCAAGAGCTAATATACATGTACGGACTATTTATATTGTTGACAAGTCTGTTAATGAGACATCTCGTTTTTCTTGGACTCCCAACCACATACTCTCCTCTCCCTCCATTTTTTTCCACAGGTCTCCCCCTCACAAATTCTCGTATTCCTATTGACATTCTTGTCAGACACGCATATGGCCACATTAATGTTTACACTACAATAGATGGATGGTCAAATGCGTCCCAGACCACCTCGGCATGTGGGTTGAGTAAACTGATCTCTACGCGTTTTGGAGGTCGTTTAAACTTGTATTGAAAGTGTCTTGCTTTCCACTTATGATGCGATGGCCTGAGATGAAGTCTAAACAGGATGTTGCTGTGATGGTACTGCACTAGTGGTGGCTCGCTAGCTGTTGGAGGTTTGCGGTACAAGTCGCAGAACCATCACTGTGAGGTGCCTACTGCTGTACCGACAGGGTCACTATGTACCATGAATGCTGGACAAAAAACCAAGTTGACAAGATAAATAATCAATCATTTTGGGGCGGGGGGACAACCCTCCGGTGCCAAATTTGCAGAGATGTTAAATATTTGGGCGTAGACTGAAGCTTACTGAAGAGGGTGAAAGTGTGGTGACACACTACGTACATCATGCTTTAGGTAATGCATAAAAGGTTCCTGTTGGGTGCAATTCTGTTACTTGTTATTTTACTTTTGTGTTTGCTCCATTGTGTCCAGTACTTTGTTGTTGTCTAATTTTATTTCTTCCTCTTTCTATTCAGCTGTTTTTTATTGTGTTACAAAATAATCCATTATTCATATTAACTCCTTAGAACATAATATCCAGCTCATCTTTGCTCATTTACAGAGAATTGTATAACTGATTCACCTTTGCCATTGCTCACAGACATTCTCTGGGCGATGAACTTGTGTATTCGCCCCCCCCTGAGACCTCCGGTAGAACTCTCCTGGATTTGATTGCTGATATCCAGTTGATAATGCAAAGTCATCTTCATCTGCAAGACTCCATGGAGGACAACCATGAAGAGTCGACATGTTGACCATGCCATCCTCGCCTTCCAGCTGAACTACTGGATAAAGATTGGAGGAGGGATTGAGGAAGTAGCTGGGGGTCTGCTGGTTTGAAGCTTGTCCTTCAAATTGAGAGCTCAGACAGTCGCCTGGTTTGGCTCTGATCCAGTGGACAGGGTGCTGCTCATTCTGAGGGGTGTCAGAGTGTGCCCTCTGTTGGACTTTCTTCCCTTTGCGGATCTGAGTGACCTAAAGTAAGAGCAGGATTAACAGACAGTGTCAGGACAACATTAACAGGTTTTTGCCTGTTTGGTATCTCAACACCAAAACAAAACCTGGCATGTTATATGAGACATGTGGCTTAATTTTCAACCCGCTGCAGAGAAAGTGTCATATCAAGTGTACGACTGAAGCAGTTTTCACGTCAAGTAGTCATGTTGTGCAAGAAACAAAATTCACTTCCTCCCATTTTGGAATGTAAAAGTGTCGTCAGACATGTTTCTGGTACGCTGCTATTTTGAAAAAGCAGAAACCTTCTGCTGCCCTTCGTCTGTGGAATGCCCTCCCTGACCATCTGAGGGCTCCACAGAAGACAGAGACTTTTAAAAAAGGACTTAAAACTTTCCTTTCTGGCAGAAATTATAACTTTTAATTAACATTGCTACTTTTTGGTCATATTTTTTATATTATTATTATTTTTTTTTTTTTTATTAATGCTTTTATCTCTTTTTACCTTGTAGCACTTTGAGATTTGATCCAAATGTAAGGTGCGTTAGAAATAAAATGTATTATTATTATTAAACCAGATTGCACCAATGACATACCACTGCCTAGTCAGTCAATGGCACACGGTTTTCCCCACTATATAAAGAGTAAATAAAAAAAAATAATGGTTGGCCAGACACACTCCTTAAATTCATGCTATCTCGAAAACCCCACTATAATAACAGCCCAAAACCCCAACCGCATCTTGTGCCCATGATTTAATGAGATTTTACTAGCAAAAGGGAGTTGGACAAATGCTAAATGCATTTTATTGTTTGAATATGGCATATCATATCATCTCATGATATCATGAGAAGATGTTCAAGTAAGGATCTATATTTCTAACCTGAGTCACGTATGCTAATATAACAACTCTAAAGCTTCCCATTACACGACAAAATCCGACATTAGACAAACAGCAGCCTGATAATGAACCACTATCCTTTCCCAAACGTAAGAACAGAAGGCGCTCTTCTTTGCATGATCTCACCAAATTATTCAGCGCAAGGTTTATGAGTCCGTGTCCCACGCATCCAATGCGTCTGATTAAGCAAACACCAGCTTTGCCCGTTCCAGTGGGAAAATAATCATACTCCTCTGCTTGGAAGCATCAAGGTGGCTGCTCAAGTGCTGCAAATAATAAAGCATCTCCAATCTACTCTTCTCTCCCTCAGACTCCTCTTTGTAATGTTTTTAAATTGTCTCTGGCAAGCCCCAGTGCTAAAATCACCATAAGTGTGTCCACATTGCCTAAACAATATTGGAGACACAGGCCGATGGTGTCCCTGCTGGATAATACCGAGGTGATCCTTTGCAGAACATCGATAAAACATGGCAGATTAAAAGTAAAAGTTCTTTCTGAAATGACTGGATCTCAGCTGAGATGGGAGCTACCCTCTTGCCTCCTTTCGATTATGCTAATATAATATAACCTTGATGCAAGCTTTTAGTGTATTTTTTTTCTGGCTGTAAACTGAAAGCGTAGTCTTTACTAAAGCCCATTAAAACCTACACTACTACACTCACTCGGGAGTATCGATACTGCATCCGTTTCTATCGACGTCTGTCTTCTTCAGCTGCATTATATGACATCAATTTGCTGTTGCCGTTGCTCCTAATGAAACGGTTTGCGGCGTGGAAAAACGTTCCGTTAATGCTGTAATGAAAATCGTTTAGTTAACTTCAGGACCCCTCCTGGCGCAGAGGACCATCCGAGTGGATCAATAATATTGACCGGCTGAAGACTTTTTCTCTGAATGCCACTAATTCTGCTAGCATGAATAGGTGAAGGTCATGAGAAATGAGTGGATCCAGTTGTAACGCATCAGTCAATTGACAAGTGTGGATGTGATAGCATTAATAGGCTACTTTTATGCAAAGAAAGCGTCAGGACACTGCTGGACAATCCACCTATATCTTGCTTTTGTATACATGAGCTGCACCATCCTTTTTGTAGCCTTGTAGAATGATGCCTCTGGTCATTCTTTCTTAAATACGACAGCCAAATCTGAGTGCTGCTTCAAATGATCCGTGAGGAGATAGAAGTTGTTTCGAGAACAGGTGTCAGGTTGAGTTTCTTATTCTGTATTTTTAACAGAGTTGTGCTTGTACTACTGGGTAGCAATTGATGTTGAATCAAAATTTGGCACCTGAGAGATCCGTGTGAGAAAAATAACTGGAGATCTAGCCAAAGTTCAATCAGAGAGACTATTCTCTCGCACACTCGGGCACCTGTTAGTGCTCATTCCACTCCATCGTCCTCACCTTTCGCACATGCTCAGTCTCAGTTACCTGATTCACAGTATGGGGCATCAGTTGATATCAGCTGCATTCATTCAGGAAACCTCATCCGTCCAATCACTGTCTCACCTGCATACTCCGCCCATCTCCATCAGCTGCCGTCTTTAAATACGACACTTTCCATTAATGTAGTTCGTCATGCTGCCGGTTCACTTACCCTCCTACCCATCTCCATCTAATCCTCCTAGCTCAATCAGACTCATCATTCATGAGCCTCAGCAGAGTCATCAGCCACCACCACCAGTATCCAGACTCCAAAGGTGGAGGTATTACATTCTGCTGCTAAGGGCATAGACCCTTTGATCTCAATCTACCCGAGGAGTCTGAGCGCCAAATATTTTCTAATAGACTCATTATCACACATCTGCTGTTGTAATAATTGATTCCTCTTTTCTTCATTCTCTATTTACTCCCATTGAAATATTGATAGAGAGCAAGAAGGTTGGAGGTTTAACTCCTCTAAATTAAATGTAGACAAAGCTCCCCCTGCTGGTATTATGAGCTATGAGAATAAAATATGATATATACAATAAATAAATCTAATTATGGCCCAAAAACATTTGGTGATAAAGTTCCTTTCTTAAAATCAATCCAGTTCTTCCTGACACTAGGGTCTAGGTGGGAAAATATCATCCATGAAATAGTTTGCGGATGTGGCAGCAAAAATGACGATTCCACAATATCCCAGATTTTTTGGGGGGATATCAAAATGGAAATATAAGTTAATTAAACCAAATATTTATATTTTAAATATATTTGCTATAATAAGAAAATACAGAGAAGTGAAAAAAGAAAAAGATCCAACAAAATGCCTTAATTTTCTCAGCTTAATTGCAACTACAATTCTTGATGATTGACTCCGTGTAAACGTAACCCCATCTAAGCCGAGCAAAAAAACCAACAACAAATACTATCGTACGATGAGGCTGGCAGTCTGAGTGACTACTTCCTGTCCAGCAGCGTACACACTCAGACAAAAACACCTTGTGCCTCCTGCCTTTACCCATTCCCCTCGCTATTGCCTTCTGCCATCCATTATAAGCATCCCAATCAGTTGGAGCAAATGATCCAGCCTGTATTACATTTGGAGCATGGTAAGCTGTGTAATATCTTTTCTACTAAATTGGGAGGCCCGTAATTGGTTCTCTGCGAGACAATGTCACAACAAAGTCAGGCAATTGCAGAATGCTGTATTACCTCCTGTACCCGGGAAACATCTGCTTTCGCCAATGAGGACTTCAAAGGATCTGTGGTTCTTGAATTGCATTTAGCCGCTATTGTGGCCAGCCCAGGTAATCTTGATTAGGTGTTTAGACTGAAGCAGGGTATACAGTGGCAGAGAGCTCCCCAGAGCTTTGGACTAAAGCTATTAAAAGATTGTACATTTTATTCCCCTGGCTTTGAAGTGAGGGCCTGTGAGAGGAGAAGGGACTCTAAGGGGTGAGTGCAGAAGCAGGAGATTGATCTGCTACTTCTGTCTTTATCAAAGCAGGACCAAGCCCAAACGAAGCCAATCATTGCTACCGCCACTCTGCCACTTGGCTGGACTAAACATTTGGTGCATTAGGAAATTGTGTACATTTAATAACATGTCTAATTATCACAGGCCGCCTTCAGATGCCAGTTTTCTGCAAATGCACAAATGGGGGTATTTTAAAGGGTCCAAGTCACAACTGGTTTGTTCAGAGGAGGAGGGGAGCAGAGGAAGCCTTTTTCTTTTTTTTTTATAGTACCTCCCTGACTCTTAATGTCCACAAATTGCAATGAAGAAGAACATAGAAGAAGAAAAACCCACATATGTTGCCTCAGTATTTCATTTAGTGTGTATGGAAAACTGGCAAATATTCTGGATCCCCCCACATTTGATTTAAGAAAGACGGGTAGTTATGTTATTTAGGTTGTCCTGTTAATTGCAGATCTTGGTAATTGCATGTAACGGAGAAATTGAACACTTAAAATCAAAAAAAAAGAAAAATGGGGCGCCTCGTTGGTGTATCGGAGATGTGTTCATGTGGTTTTAGGGCGAAATAGTTGATTGGTTTTTGAGTTATTCCCCAAAAAATCCTCATCTGACAGTCAGAGGAGACAAAATTCAACGTGTAACCACAGAAACAAAACAAAAAACACTCATCAATTGATGAGATATCCTCCACTCCTTTGGTGAGCCTACTGGATATTGTTTTGTTGAAGATGACCATCCTTAAGAGCCACCCTAAAATCATCTTTCCATTAAGAGAAATTTGAAAAATGACAATTCAATTTGAAATAGCAAATTACATGACTGCAAAATATTATTTTTTTATTTTATTTATATAGAACACACAGTCTGACGGATAGAAATAAAAACTTTCAAACTCACCTATAAAAATAAAAAAAAATGTCCGTGGAAAAAATTTCAAATATAAGAGTTTGTAGCACTGGAACATACATTTTCTTTTTTTTTTTAGATTTACAAAAGTCTTGAAGGAAATTTGTGTAGATTTTAGTCTCTTTTGGAACGACCCGCTTCAGCTTCTACATAGGTTTCATTTGGGCAAGTCTGTGGGATAAGGTCAAATCTGAGAACCTTTGTTAATCATCATAGTGTTTTCGTGGACACAGCCCATTAATCCTGTGATGAAACAGGAAATAGACTTGATGCAAATTGGTGCCTCTCTCTTTCTCTTATGCCCTATGTGCCCCATTAAGTGAGACAAGTCTTTGGGGAGACAGGGCAATTGAAAACTAACAAGCAAATTCAGAGGGAAAATGAGAAAAACACAACGGTTTAGGAGAGGGGAGAGAGGGGAAGGCTCTGGCTCGGTTTACCGTTGCACAAAGCTAACGGCTCTTGACTATGTAAATGGTGACGATATGAGACACTGTGGAGGGCTGGGGCTCAGATGGGTGAACAAGGTTGGGGGTATTATAGCCAGCAAACAGTCTTGTGGCCCAACAAATGGGGCATGCAGGCCATCCCGACCAATTATGCCACTGTGCCAGGTGCAGGGACGTCTAAGAGCCTATTGGCGAGCCTGCATCTCTGATGTTCTTGTTGTACACATCAACCCATAATAAGCGCTGCATGGCCGGACATGGCTCTTTTCATATAGAGGAAGAGGAGGAAGATGAAAAACTAGCTATGCTGCTCCGCTCAAATTAATATTACAGACTGGGTCAGAGTGAGCATCGTATGATTTCCTCTTTTTTTTGTTGACTGACATGATAAAAAGGGCATGTAGGTAGAAAACTATATTATTATAGGATCACAAGCTTTGGTTGATGCGGAGGGAAAGGAAATATAAACCAGCAAGGGAGGAATATAAGCTTGGCGTAAAGCGCTTGTGTGAGAAAAGCTGCATTTAAGCAGCTAGCATTTGAAAGTGTTTTGAAAGATATTTTCAATATGTTGAGCTTGTGGCGAGAAAGAGTTCATTGAATATCCAGGGATTCAGATTAACGGGAAAAATGATAACTGATAAACTGTGTCAAGGATCCTTTTCAACTTTTATAAACACTTAGACCTTAGTGAGAGGAAGAGATTGATTTATTTTTGGAAATGTCGGTTGTATATTTCCAACACTAGAGGGAGCCCTATCTCTGAGATTTGATCCAAATGTAAAGTGCATTATAAATTAAATGTATTATTATTATTATTATTATTATTAAATGATTTTGGGCCATAATTTGTCAACTTTTTTCCCGATATAGTCCAGATTTGGTGCATATGAACCAACTTGCAGAGATCTAAATTTTATGCATTATACGCTACTGTAATAATTCTTACTTTACTCACTAGGGGGAGTTTTTTATAATAAAACTGTTTTTTGGACAAACCCCTGGTCCCATGTAGTTCAAATTTGGTGCAGATGAATTGAGTCAAGGAGATCTATCTCCTTTATATCATATTTTACTTTAACAGCTCTTATTTTATTCACTAGGGGGACCTTTATTCAATTAATGCGGAGCTCAATCAGGCAAATTACTTGTACAATGCAGGGGGAGTGGGGTGGCTGTAGCTCAGTGGGTAGAGCGGCCATGTCCCAATCGGAGGATAGCCGGTTCGAGTCCCACTAGGGTCTACTTGTTGTAGGGTCCTTGAGCAAAAACCTGAAACCCTAGCTCCATTGGCGCCTCAAAGGGGCTGCCCACTGCTCCCTATGTTGCTCTTTGTAGAAACAGGATCAGGTTCAAACTTTAAAGCCATATAGAATTTAGCGTGAGGAAAAACTGGATTCATTGTAGGAAAAGGTCTTCTGCATAATGACAATTCATTATTCATAACAGTCCAGGAGCTTAAATCCTGCAGCGGCCTCCACACCCTGTCCCCAGAGTTAAACAGTCCAGTGTTCTGGTGGTACTGGTCCCGGGCCTGGATAAACCTGGCAGGGTTGTGCTATGAAGGATATCCAGTTCCACGGTGTGGATAAGCCTCCATTAAAATTCATAAATGTACCAATTTGATTTCAATTTCAATTTCGTGGTAGGTTTGGCTGATCCAGCTGTCATACAGTCACATGACTTCATGTGCAGTGATGTAAAGCGGAAACGGAGCAACTTCCTTTCTAAGATTATGTCACTCCAAACATTTAAAAACATTCAAAAGTAATACCTGCAGCGGGAGGATGCAGACTGATTCTTCTGTCGGTTCAGTACAACAATTAGACTGGAACTTAAGAACAATTGGTTTTTTAGAAATAGGTTAAATAAGTGTCACATCATTCCCAACCAAATAAATTTAATACTAGCTGCAAATAAGATGATTCGTCGAGTTTTAATCATTAATTTAGGCAATTAAGCCACCTGAGGTTGGATGAGCGGCAGGAGACACCTGAGACATGTCGCCTCTCTCTTCCTGTGATGGAATAGTGCTGAACCACTACAGATGTGCTTAAACTCTCCATCACCAGAAAACAACCTGGAAGATCACGGGATTGTTACAGATCACAAAACTGGGATCCAATAATATTTAGATCACATTATTTTCAATACCACTCTCAGTCGTGTAATGCAACAGAAACCCAGCAGCAGCAGCCCGGGAGTCATTTTCAACGTAAGTGCAGCTCCTGGTGTCTATTTCAGTAACTGCAGCCGGTCTGAAGAGAGGCTGACCGACGCGGAGCGCTGTGAGAGCTTGTGGTCCAATATGATCATTAAATGAAGGAGACATTTCTACATACCTTTCTCCCATTATGGGACACGTCCGGCCTGAGTCCGTGGACCATCACGTAGGAGTGACTATTGTTCTTGATGCGCCCAAGGGTTATTTTGTTTCGCTCCACTATGTCATCTTTGGGTATTTCTTGCTTTTTCTTTGCCGACACATTAGAACTGGAGAGTGTGGATTCGTTACTGTGCTGATTGGACCCTCCTTGTCCGTGGGTCTGTTCCTGCTGGTCCTGCACATCTCTGTTCGGCTCAGGAGACCGGCTGATACTTTCCGCAGCATCGTTGCACTTCTTCCCGACTCCTGTCTGTGAAGAGGTCTCACTTTCATTTCTCCTGCTGGATGACCTTGAAAGGGCAATCTCTTGTGATATGGGTTGCAAAGCAGAGTTGTTCCAGTGGGTAGAACTTATTGCGCTATTCTGACCGTCTGAGTGGAGTCGGTAGGGCCGCTCAGACGGGCTGCCAGGCATGTGAGGAGACGCCACGACGACTGGGCTCGTGACGATGATGTGTCTATACCCTTCTCCGTCGTTTGATGTCTTACTAGATCTCTCTCTGGGGACCTGGTAGTATTCCTTGACTGAAATCTGTGGGCTTTCATTGAATTGGCCGGCTCCCTTCATGGTGGTCCTCCTGTTGGAGTTATGGTGCACATCAGAACAGACATCATCAGCAAAGAGAGAGAACATAGAAATCAACAAAATAATCCCCCACGGGTCTGAGCATTCTTATTAACCAAAGGAATTGTCGTCAGCGCCGCATATCCTTCATGTAAACGCAAAAACTCAAAAACTATTCCATGGCTCATTTTCAAAAAATGTTTGCCCACTATAGTGCGAGGAAGAACTGGATTGAGGTTTGGGGAAATGTCAGTTGTATATCTGACACCAGGGGGAGCTTCAGCTCCAAAGGTTTTGGTGCATATTGGTTGACTCAGGGGAATCTTGCAAGCTAAGTGTTTTACTATAACAGTAAAACACTTAACTCGCATTTAAAAAAAACATGTTCGGCGTTTACTTTGTAATTGTTAGTCTTATTTAGTCCAAATTTAGTGTATATGAATCGACTCCAGGAGATCTATCTTATGAATATCATATTTTACGCCAGTAGTTTGTGCATTTACTCAATAGGGGCAGATTCTTTCTTTTTTTATTTTAAAGATTGTTTGCTGGACATAACTCAAAAACAATCTCATGGACATTTTATGCCAACATAGACTTTAGTGTGATTTATTTGGAGATTGGTGGTCTATTTCTTAAACTAGCCGGCTTTACCTTCAAATACGTTCTCCAGCATTGGTCCGATTGATTCCAGATTTGGTGCAAATGAATCGACTCGAGGAGATCTATCTTGTATGCATCAAAGCAGGGGATTGGGGGACTTTGGAGAAATACCCTTGGTGTCAGGGATGACAGCCTAGGCCCGGTTTATTAATGTCAACCTTAGTCAAGTATAAACAAGACGTAGCAAAATCCCTCTGAATAGTTATTCAGCATGAATTTATTCCATAACTTCGCTGCCTATTCCGTTTTGTTTAATTAACATTCATATCTCTTTGTATTATATATTATATATATATATTTTTTTTTAAATGAAATAAAATGAAGTAGGAGCCATTCATAAGAGTCACATATTTGGGCCTCTGCAGAGCATGTGTGAAATGTCAATGAATTCTATTGAATGACTTTTGAAGAGATGTCGCCATTATCCCTAAAATTCATAAAATATCAAGAGACAACTCAAAATTCCATGACAAATGTGTAAATAAAGTTTTGTGAGAAAAAGATCAGTTTTTGAGTTCTGCCCGGGACGCTAAGGAGTATTTGGGCCAGGACAGAATGGCAGACTCCCTCCTTTATAGGTTGGCATTGATATTATTCAGTGGTAGATCTTGAAAACCGACGCCTACTAATGGCCTGGCGTGTGTACTGCAGTTTTCAATTTTTTTATTATTAGTTTTTATTTATTCATTTATTTATTTATTTTCGTGGCTCTATGGGCTCAAGGATCATTTCAACAACTTTGTGGGTTCATTACTCACACAGAATTGATATGGCTGAGACACAAGTCCGACTAGTAATGGACTCAAGTACAACAAATGTACCTAAAGGTGAAAAAGGCACCACTTCAACTCTGTGATTGATGTCTTTTGTACAGACATCACACTTTGTACTACTAAGTACGGTTTGCCCCAGAAATAAACGTGATGAGTGGACAGAACCCATTCTCATAAGCCCCCTCCCCACCTCGTTCATGGCCCGGGAGAACCGAGACCCAGAAGTTCTAGCTCTATTGTCGATGAAACCAAATGGAGTAATTAAAAAGACACCTATAGCAGAGTCTTAATTATATTGATAGTAATTGATTACATTGTTGATAACAGCTTTTGTTAATTCCATTTCCATATCCAGAGGACGTTCTAGAGACACCTGAAGGCCACACTCGCCTGCAGTGAGGTCAAAGGAACAAGAGGCATTAGGCCATTATTAGAATGATGGGGCCTTCAAACAAAGACGGCCAGGCCTTATCGGAGACTTCTGAAATTGAAATACATGAAGGGGATTATGAGCCCGTATTTAAAGATAATTTCCGTATTTTCACCTCCAGGCTCATTAATGAGAGTGTTTTTGAGAGCTACTAGCGGGGGAATGGTTCATAAATGACAATTTTCAGCTTATGAAATGGCTCAAAAATTGCGGGCTAAAATGCTCTTTCTGATGGTGATGAAAAGATCTCATTAAAATAAATAGCAGAGAGCCTCTTTGTTGTGCTTACTGGGAGGACGAGGGGAGCCTCATTCTCCCGTCTGCCGTGATGCTGAGCGTCAGGGGAGGGGGTTGCCTTGGTGTGCGGCCCTTCACTTCGATGAGGCCAAGAGGGTAAGGGATGTCTCTCTAATGACTCAAACAAGTTGGAGAATGCATTACAGACGATATGCATTTGGGTGTAACGCTTCCAGAGCTGGCAAAAGACATAGCGTGTTATTTCCCTACACAGGATGTAGACACATAAATACAAAAGCCAGTATCAAAGACTGAATGGGGGGGAGGAAAAACAAAAATGGAGACAGATGATTCTCAAATCTCCCTTTGCAATATTTTGTGAAATATAAAGTGAAAGATGGATGAATAGGAATATTTTGCTTGAACGCGGAATGGGGTTTGCAAAGTAACCGCGTCGTGTGAAAAGGCTCCCCCGACTCTGAGGAGGCAGTAGAGAGGACTATGAGAACATGATGATGGAAATGAGGCCGCGTACGCTGCTTTGCCTCCGCGAAATGAAGCCTTTTGTGAGAATATGCCTCCGTCATTTTCCTCTGAAACAATGTGCTTTGGAGGCAAGCGCACTCTCGATCTGCATTGGTTAATGAGAGGAAAATGGAGCAGGCTCCTTTTTCTATTTTGGAGGGAAATGACTATAAGGAAGCGTCTAAAGGGAAGAGAAGAGGAAACAGCAGTGCGGGTCGACAAGAGCGCAAGAACAGATGTGGTGTTGTGCCTCGATGGCTCCATCAAAAGAGAGATCTCTTTTATGGTAACAATGATCCTTGTTAATGGACTACGAGTGACCACTTATTGTGATGCACCCAAACAAAGCAAAAAAAAAAACTAATCTCCCTCAAATGAAAGCCATCCCATCCATCCGTCAGTTTTCTGTAGCTTATCTGGGGTTGGGTTGCGGTGGCAGCAGGATAAGCAGGCTATTCCAGAATGCTGTTGTCCTGAAAGCACCTGAATTAGGCCATCCACGCTAAAATGTTCAATTGCTGCCTGCATCTCATTAAACAAGTGACACCATCTCATTGTTGAGTGATGAATGAAGGCTATTCATCTGCTATCGCACAAAGTAAAAGCAAAAGGTTTGATTGCAGCTGTGATTCTCCGTTGTTTTTCATCTAAGCGACACTATTAGCTGATTAATTCGCCGCAGACATTGAAAGTGACGGTCCACTTCAATAGGCAAAACGAACAAGGCCAGGCACCATCTCGTCCTGGAGAAGTGCTCATGTAATATGTTTGCAAAATTATTGTGATGCACAAGGCCGACGACTGAAAACCCCCACTTGTCTCTGTTATGAACCAATGTGAAACAGATTCCTTCAAAACATCTCAAATCATTGCTTTTACCTTTTACCAACAAACAGAAAACTGCAGGGTGGTTCCACCAAAGTCACTTACTGCCATCTACTGGCCAAACTGAGGAACTCCACTTCTGCATTAGGAGTCTGTCATTCAAAGCCGGCTTGCAGAAAAATGCCACTCCGAGTGGAGTGGATATTGTTTACTGCAGTATATAATAGATATATTGTTTACTAGAGTATAAATGTATATTGTTTACTGCAGTATATAATGTATATTGTTTACTATCGTATTTAATGGATATTGTTTACTGCAGTATATAATAGATATTGTTTACTATAGTATTTAATGGATATTGTTTACTGCAGTATATAATGTATATTGTTTACTATCGTATTTAATGGATATTGTTTACTGCAGTATTTAATGGATATTGTTTACTACAGTATTTAATGGTCATATGGTGATAAGATGCAAGAAGTGAGCATTTGTGGGAGGAATATCACTTTGTAAAGTTTAGGGAGGTCAACTGGAACATTTTCACTCAGATGAATTAAAGTCGGAAGACTTTGACAAAATGGCAGAATATGATTGAGATATGTGTTAACTTTTCAGCAAACTGACAATCCCCCACAATACTAATAGCCAACTTTACCTCCGATGCCCACGTGCACCGATGAGCCTCAGCGACCCATGACTCTAACACAGTGTCCTTCCTCAGAACACTTTGGTAGGTACTCCAGAACTGCAGACCAGAAATACCCAACAAGACCTGCAGCTCTGCTCTGACTCGGTCAACTAACCAACACAATTAGCACCTTGTCAAAGTCACTCACATCCTCTTTTTTTATCACCTTCAGGATAAAATGTTCACTTGCTGCCCAACACATCCCCCCTGCTTGCATGTGCCAATGGTAACACCTCTGTCAGGGGTTATAATGTTATGGCTGAATGTTGTAGAAGGCCATGATTGTCTTTAAAATCGTATGATTGTGACACGAAAATGAGTCGGATTTGTCAGATTGCCTGAATGTGTCTGACTTACCTCGCTCCCTTTCGTCCCATTTCTAGGCTGTCGTAAACACCGACATCTCCACTTTCATCGTGAAGTTCATGCTCCTCCTCTCTATCCCCGTTCACCAAGTTGCCATTGCCTCGAGGCAGGGCGTCTCCGTTCTGATCCGTAAACTTGAGCAGCTGCCGGTGGGCAGCTCTGTGTGTGACCAGGCTCTCCGTGTTGGCCGCAGACGTTCTTGTCGCTGAGGGATTCTTCCCTTCGCATAGTTTCATGTTTACATCGTTGCAGACCGAGTCCTGAAAACAAACCTCCATGTGACAGCTCACAGCCACTGCAACAAACGCCAACCACGAAAGATACTTTTATAGTAATTGTTATTGTGATGTCATTGCTTTGATCTCTAGATGCAGTCCGGTTCATCAGTCAACAATTCTCTATGGAGCCCCTCTGGTGATATTGATGGGGAAAAAAAGACTTAATAAGGCGTAGGAACGCGTTATTATCTTACGAGACAATTATCTTGTAACCACAGCTTAATAATGGGTGGGAGCGGCTTATCTCATGGGAAGATATTTACTCATGGCCACGAAAAATAAGTAATTCCCACGCCTTATTAAGTCACGGCCACGAGATAAGTCGCTCCATGTATTATTAAGTCAAAATTAAGTCAAAATTACTTAATTTGATTTACTTTAGTGTTACTAGTTCAAGGGATTTTTTTTAAGTTCATCAACAATTTTATTTTTACAGTGAAGTTAGACCCCAAAAACATTCAAAAGTGAAATTCCAGTTTGTAAATTCTTCAATTTTTTTTTTTTCCTCTTCAAAATCTTTTATTTATGGTTGCACTTTCAAAAAAACCTCGAATATAAAACGGAAAATTTAATATTTGGTTACTTTTTGGTTATTTTTATACGTTTTGTCCAAGTTGGAACTTTGCTTCAATCGGGAGAATCAGTGGAGGAAAACAGAAGTAATAATTAGGCGTTCAAAAACGACAGGACAATAAACAAGACTGTAAACAACACAGAAAAACATCCACTAGAAAGGCACCTTAAAGGGAATGCTTCCAGATATTGTCCATAAAGTGAACCCTTGAAGGCACTTCACTATTTTTATCTCTCATTATTATACAGACACCCGAGATTAAGCCCTTACCAAAAAAAAAATAAGCCAAAAGTCCCTGCATGTCTAAACTAAACACAGATACTGGCAGTTTTAGCCATCAGTTTAACGTTGCAGTAAATTGTCTACCAGCCTCAGGTGAAGTACACAGCTTCACTTTTGTAGCCGGACCACTTAAAAGGAGTATTGATTGCGTCACTTTTCGTTAAAGGTTTCTGAATGTCACCTGGAATATGCTTATAGGATAAATCTATACTGATGCAAGGAGCAATTATCGACAGTCCTTTTTCACAGCCGACGTTTGGGCTAGTCACAGCAAGGAAAAGCAAAATGTGTTGCTACTATTGATGGCCCGGTTTCACAACATCTACCCTGTTTAGATTTATAACTCCACTCCTTGTTGGAAGTTACCAGTAAATTTCTGATTTCCTCAATCAATGATGTCATTTTTTCAGACTGATTGCAGACTGACAGTGTCTTGGAATGGGGAAACAGTGATTCACCTTTGGGCTGGATTGATTTGGATCAATTCGCAGATAAAGGATTTAGTGGTTTCACTTTGTTTTAACTTGTGAAATACTTTAATGTCAGCTTGATGCTTAATCCTTAAGGTATTGCACCGGTTTCAGTTGATTTCTGAGGTTTCTTGGGGCGGTTTCGTAAACGGGCAGTTACCACCATGTCCTAACAAGGTGGACTGCATTTTCAAGGACATGTGCAAAATATGTAAATAGAATAGAATGAATTAAAATGACTTATTTTGTCAAAGAATCTGCAGAGGACTCAAAAATTTAAATTTTTTGTCATTTAACCACTTATGAAAGGTTTGGGCTATTTTGGGAATATGCCAAAATCAATTAACCTTATTTTTTATTTAAATGGTATAAAATGAAGCAAAAACATTACAGGAGACATATTATTATACTGATATGTGTGTAAAGGCTTGGCCACTGATAATAAAACTTCAGGATTTCATTATTTTGTAATGTGTTCATGATGACTGGATGATCCAAACGAGTGACGCCAATTGCACTTCATAGCAATATCCCCGTGTTATTATTATACTACCCAAATGAATTGCCTTTTTGAGAACTTTGACATGTCCAGAATCTCGTGAAAGTTTGCGTACGCGTCAGTCCTGCGTCCATTTAAAGAAATTGAACAACAGCGCCCCCTATTGTCACCTTGAAATATGGAACTCGGCACAAATGGTACAAGCCAATTTGCAAATTGCCCATTTCCAAAGGCCCCATCGAAGCTGCTTGCGGCTTTAATTTGCTTTTAGTTACTTGTCTTCCTTTCAAAATAAAGCTGATGTAGGAGAATGATTACGTAGACATCGGCTACATGACGCAGTTCAGGCACTTTAGTGACAGTTGGTGACGGCGGCTCTCAGAATTAAGAATTGGACACAGAATTACTCAACCCCAATTAAATATTGGGTTCATTGACAAAATATACAATTCATAAGCTGTTTTCAATAACCAAGGAACAACTACCCAGGAACACGATAGAAGAGCTACAGTTTATAAGGACAGGGGGGGGGAAGCTAGCTTTCACTAGCTTAGCGGCTATTGTGTGTTTTGTCAAAAAGAGATATTATAACACGCTAACAATTACACAAATACAAACACAGCGAAGTAGATACATTTACTAAAGAGAATAACGTCAGAACCCACCTCTTCAGATACTCACATTTTCTCCTGTCAGTAGCGTCACTTTCCAGCGAATGCAACCATGGAAACGTCAACGCAAACATGATGCCTTCAGGTGCACGTAGAAGCTCGGACTTTTAAGAACCGCGGTCAAACACAGGTACAATTTATTTTCTGTCAAGCGGAAAATAACGGTGCGGACTAAAAATTGTTTGTGTTAAACACTTCGACCCTATCCTGTTAGTCTTGTTAGTCTGATGAACTTGTTAGTCTCCGTTAGTTAATGATCTCATTAGTCCGATCTGTGTCGGTAGTCTTTGTATTGCATCTGTTTACAATAGAAACAATGGTATTAAATATACATGAGGCCAAACTGTTTGCAGTGTCATGATAATGATGCTAATCAGCCAATCATACATTATTGAATGAGTGATATTTACATCATTAAAGGTTGTCAAAGGCATCACGTTTTGGTATTCAGAGCATTTTGAACATTAGATTGTGCAGTTAATTCTAAAAAGATGCTTTTTCTCTTTTTTGTCGGATTTACCATGTGCTGTGTCTACAAATATTTTCATTATCATATAAGCTATTACAAAATAGTACAAACTCAGTTACACACAAAGAGCTAATGTAGGGTCAATGAACACAGAATAAACCAAAGTAAAACACCAGACAGCAAAAAGGTTTGGGTCCGAAGGAAGGCGGCTGAATTGTGAAAAGTCTGCTTCCATCTGCAGTTAATGATGACTGAAGGAAATTCCAAGGCAGTCTCCTTTACTAGAACTAAAATTCTCTTATGAAAACGGCATGGTTATTAGGGCACAAACTCCAACTCATTTAGGCTGGGACGAAATGGGCAACCAAAACCAGACGCCTGAATTGATTCATGACTAAAATTTTAATTTGAGATTCCCAACTGAAGATTGAAAGATATTGAAATCATCGAGGACCAGTGAGCTGAAAATAGTCACACGCTCAAAAACACTGAAGTTACAGTTATGCAAAGTACATACCATAAAACCGTTGAGGGCTCAAATCTCTTACGTAGAGAGAATAAACATATAATGCTGAGTGTGTCATTGATTATAATTTCATATATTAGATGTTTCACCAGGTTTCTGATTTATCGTCTCCTTGAACAGGATTCCAGAATGGTACCGTGACATCAACTAAACTCGCTCTCAATAATACCAGAACCTGCAAACGAATCCCTTCCACACTAACTGATATTTCCACTTATTAGGCCAGCGAGATCTGACAGTTTACTGACACACCCTAAATAGTCATTGCCCTCACAAAGATCTCCAGAGTTAGATAAGGATTTTGGTTCCCACACTCTGATCTGTCATGTTGCAGTGGGTTTTTTTTAAGGACAGTGATCCCCGAACATCAGACTGCATCAGGGGCAGATCAGCAGTCTTTCGCCTCACGTTAGACATTTGGGGTTCCTTTTGTTTAATTTCTAAAACGTGTTAATAAAGCAGCCAAAAGGAAGGCAACAGAAACAGCGATGTTGCTGTTGTGAATAAAAGCGTTGGACAATTAAAAATAAACTATCAGCCACGAAGCTCACAGGGCCTCCTCGCTGCCCTCGCCCCGAAAACTGAATCACAGAATAGAGTGGCCATAAAGAACTCACTCTGGATGTCAGTGTTTCTTGACATCCTCCAATGAGACAGTTTCATTGCAAGGAAACAAAGTCAGGGCTCCAGGATTGACATTCATCCCCACATTCTCTTCAACAAGTGGTGCACAACACAGCAGGCTGCTGACTCCTGTTGGCAACATCTCCGCTTATGCGGTTATCCTCGCTCAACTTGTTATTTCAGTATGCTGGAATTGGAAGTGTCACCTTTTGAAAGGTATGTGGTTATAGTATTGTCATTCCTACAGCAGATGGAGCATATATGAATTTATATCATCCAGAGAATGAAAATATCCTAGTAAGTCAAATTCATATTTCAAGCTATCATACTGCAGATGTGCTGCTGCAGGAAAACTTAACATACGAGTGAAATCAACCTTTCAAAGACCATAAACTTCGAGAGTTATTCTATGACCATAATGCCTAAAAGGTATGTAAAACCTATTTATGGTGACAATTGTCAGATTTGAGTGCTATGGAAAGTTTCTCTCCACCCCACTGACCTCAACACGATCCCTCCGTTCTACCCACTCATACCTCCTTCCCCGGACTAAGCTCGGCACGATGGGTGACCGGGCCTTTTCTGCTGCCCCTTGTCTGGAATGCCCTCCTTGACCATCTGAGGGCTCCACAGACATTTAAAAGAGGACTTAAAACTTTCCTTTTTAGCAGAACCTATAACTTAATATTGCTGCTTTTTGGTCATATTTGTATATAGTTATATTTTTCATTGGTGCTTTTACTTTGTAGCACTGAGATTTGATCCAAATGTAAAGTGCATTATAAATTAAATTTATTATTCTTAGGCATGAGCTACATTTTTACACAGCATTAATGTTTATGCAGAGGAAAGAAAAGCATATCCTAGACAGAAGATTTTGATGACATTGCAAATTTGAAATAAGCCATTTGGAAGAGAGGCGTCAAATGGTGGAGCGCGTTCTTCAGTGTCCATTATCGATTGATTTGTTCCTTTGATGATCTCTAACTGTCACTTGTTTGACGGCCACAATTAGGTTTATAACATTAACACTTAACATTGTGGTTCAATTCATATAGGTGTCATCTCCTGGCTAATCCATATTTGGACCTGTAGTTTGCTTTCCGGTGAAGGCCCAGCTGTAAGCTTCACGAAAGCTCTTCCAAAACCTTAGCCAATTCTTTTGACATGTGCTGCTTGCTTCATGTCCGTCTTTATGAACCTCAACTTAATGTTGACACGTCCAGACTAAATACATACAAGCCCTCATAAACACCAATCCAGTTTTACTAAAATGCTTTAAGTTGGGAATAGAAGACCCTGTTCGAGCACTGCTGCCTAGCAAGGAAACATTAAAGGAGGAATGCAGCCAAAGGAGAAAAAATTAAGCAGAATCCAGATTGAGGGTTACAAGTTTGTTTTTATTGCCATGAAGTGACATTTTAAAAAGTATGGGACAGTTGAACAGTGCCCACAAGTGGTTCCCAAGTGTTCAAACAGTGCAATAAATGTGATCCCTGAACCCGGTTTTATTTTAAATACACTCTTAAGCCCGATGTTACTTGCGCTATAAGAGGGTTACTTTCTTAGAACATCTCAGCAGTAGGGGATGGTATGGATGTTTAATCGACCTCCTCAATGGTTGGTCCGGCAGATCCTCCACCACCAGGAGCTGCACCACCAGCACCAGGGAAGCCACCAGGCATGCCCTCAGGCATACCACCGGGCATTCCACCAGCACCCTGGTACAGTTTAGTGATAATGGGGTTGCACACTTTCTCCAGTTCCTTCTGGTGATGCTCATATTCATCCTTCTCAGCAGTCTGCAGAACAAGGACGGAAAGTCAGGTTTAGATTAGAAATGGGAAGATTAAACAGGATCTACTGTGGCTATATCAAATTAAACGTTATTCAAGTCGCTCCTGCTAATGACAATAGAATAAAATGTTCAAATTTCCTGAATCCCCAGAAAGAACCTCTACAGTGCACAAGGCGTTCCATTAATTTGACAGACAACCACTGTTTTGAGGGAGGAGGAAAATGTATTTTACCTGGTTCTTGTCGAGCCAGTTGATGACCTCATTGCATTTGTCCAAAATCTTCTGCTTGTCTTCCTCACTGATCTTGCCAGTAAGTTTC
>VRLP01006097.1:0-30000 GCA_009660295.1 Lophius piscatorius | reverse complement strand
CAGACCTGGGGGGGGGGGGTCTAACAGAAGGCAGGATAGTGGCCATACAGTATGTTTACTGTATCTGGGACTCCCACGGGCCAATGGAAAGAACAATAATGTGGCAAGGATGTCAAGCAAAGCCAATTAGCACCAGAGGGTAAGGCAGGTGTTGAGAAGCAAGGTCAATGGGAGAAATAATATCCCAGCCATCAACACGTATGTCCTACCAGCCATAAAATAGTAATCTGGCCTAAAGAGGGAATAGAAGTCCAGCACCCCCAGATTCTATGAGCATGGTAAAGAGGGAGGGCGAGGATTAGTGAGTGTTAGATCCACAATCCAGGATGAAACCAGGAGCAAGCTGGGACAGCATACACTGAGAGGCATAACCAAGTGGCTGGGATAGTGTACAGGAACATCCCTGCATCAGTTCCAGACTGACAAGCAAGTACTGGCTAACCAAACAGACATAGTGGTGGTTGACAAGGACCAGAAGAGGACAGTGGTGATAGACAAGGCAATTGCAGCTGGCAGTAACATCAGGTAGAAGTAGCAGGAAAAGATGGAGAAGTATCAGGCGCTGTGGGAACAGCTGGAGCATATAAGGAAGGTGAAAGCCAAAGTGGACTCAGTGGTGATAGGATTATTAGGAGCTGTGGCCCCCAAATTGGAAGAGTGCAGTCCCTGTATCAGCTAAGATACTTTGTAGAACCCTCAAACTCCCAGGCCTGGAATTTCTTCACAAGAACTCATAATGTGGCTGAGTAGTGTGTTTGACACCCACATGTAAAACAGACTCCTGACAATGCCTGGGAATGTTCCTGATGAGACAGATGATCTTGTCCTGAGGGACCTCCTCCGAGACATGATCAGAGCAATGAGAGAAATGAATGAGTGCCTGGACAGTCTGTGTCACTACTTGATGATGTCTGAATCACCGATACATAACGTCTCAGAGGTTCTCAGTTGGAGTCAGGTCTGGGGACCAGCCAAGTGTGGGGATCAGTCAAACACATCAATGCCCTCATTATCCAGGAAGTGCATACGTACCCTGATCATCAGAGCACCAATTTGGAACAGGTCCATTTTGGTGTTCTCTTGTGAACGCTAAGCCGCATGGTTCTGGGCTGTGAGAACAGTCCCTACTAGAGGACATGGGGCACCCAAGCCACCTCCATGGATTCTGTTTCTCACAGTTTGGCCAGAAACATCATGTCAGGAGCACACTAGAGGTCATTTTTTTGGGCTTTGGCAGTGCTATTCCTTTCCCTTTTTACACAAAGGAGCAGATACTGGTCCTGCTGCTGGGTTGTTGTTGTAGGTTACAGAGCACACCTTGTTGCGTTAGCACCTGTGGATGTTCCATACTGTAGGAGCTGAACCACCTGGCCAACATGAATGGGCTGCAAGTAAGGCATCATGCCACCAGTAGAGACACTAGCAAAATGCAAAACTAGAGAAAAATCAGTCAGGAAGGATGAGGATATAGAAACGGTCTGTGGTCACCACTTGTAGAACCAGAACCTTTTGGGGGGATGTCTTGATTTCCCTCTCCAGACCACCTATTGTCAATCTCATTTGAACCAAAGGTTAAATTGATTCACGGTCACTTATACTTCCTATCTGGAAAGATCCAGATGCCAAAGGTTTAACAGACTATATGCTATATTGTGATGATAATGTTGATACAGTTGTGTTCTGGACAGGGGTGTTACCTAGCAGGGCCTGGAACAGGTCACTCTGGAAGATATTTAGCAGCTTTTCTGCTCGACTTTTGACTCCTTCAGAAGCTTCGGCCTGACAGGCCTCCATCATCTGGAGAGCACGCTCAGTATCTGAGGAGAACAACCATAACAGAACTTACCAGACCACTAGATCAATTAGATTTTACTGGAACAGATTAAATTCCAGTTGACCCAATTAGATTCTACTCAACCTGAATAGTCTGTACTGGACCTGATTAGACTCTAGTGGACCTGACTACTCCCCGCTTGCTCTAATTAGACTCTAATGGACCTGACTAGTCTCTACTGGACCTGATTTGACTCTACAAGACCTGATTAGACTTTACTAGACCTGATTACAATGTACTGGACCTGACTATTTCTACTGGACCTGACTAGTCTTTACTGTACCTGATAAAACCTTAGTGGATAAGACTAGTGTCTGCTGGACCTTATTAGACTCTACTGAACTGACCAGTCTCTTCTGGACCTGATTAGACTCTAGTGGATCTGATCAAACTTCACTGGACATGACCAATCTCTGCTGGATCTGACTGGATCCAATCAGATACAACTTGACCAGACTAGTCTCTTCTGGAGTGTACTGGACCTAACAGAACCTGATAATAGACCTAACTGGACCTTTATAGACAGTACTTGCCATGGTTCCGTTGTTATTTAATAGGACCATTGTTATGGATTGTATTGTATTTCCTGTTTGACTTTGAAGTTTCATTACTGTGTTTATTTCCTTGTACTCTCTCTTGTCCTTGCGTGTCTCTCTTTCATTTCCCCTCTTGCCCTCTTGTAGTTCTCTTCCACACACATACATCAAAGTGAGCTTGAGTACCTGCCCTTTTTTTCTCAAAAAAGTATCCTATTTATGGGGTGCTTTTTGTTGTTGTTGATAAATTAATAATTATATTGCTGTGTGTGCACAGCTTCCCTGTCAAACAAATATATTGCTTGAATTTAAAAGTATCAAAATATCAGGTCAGGAGATTAGACTTTATTGGGTTCCGATTGGGACCCTCTCTCGCCTCTCGCCTCTCTCCTCTACATCTCCTGCACAGCGGTGAGCCCACAGTCATCGGCAGTCACTTGTGGTTTGCACATGACTAAATTGATACTAAAATATTGGTACGTATGATCCCAGCGTTTATTTCTAGAACCAATTTTCCTATTAAAAGATTGATATATTCCCTCAGTAATCTATGCCAAAATTGTTTTTTTTATTATCATCATCACAGTAGAAAGTAATGTCTCTTTGTTGTGTTGGGTGTTTTCTTTTATGTGGAAAGCGGTTCATTAAAGTATACTGTCTCTGTCAAGTGGTTATTTCACAAAATTAACAAATTAAAACTTAATGGAGCAAGTGGACTGGGCAGCGTAGGCTGTCGGCATTGACCTCCATGTCAGCGGAAAATTACCTTCTAATGTAACTGAAAGGCAGCAATGTCCTATATGACTGTGTAGTTCATTCATTCATTATCCATAACTCTTATCTGTGTGACAGCCCTATGATGAACTGGCGACTCGTCCAGGGTGTACCTCATATCATGCAGCTACTTTTAAAGAAAGACAAGAGGATGGACTTCTTCAAATGATAAACAACTCTGGTGTGTATAATGGATTGTGATGCAACATAAATGGCTATTGATTATTGCTGGCTTTTGATGGTTGCTATTGCTGGGGTGTTAATGATGTCCAAATTCAGTGGTCTGGTGATGCCAGTGTTTGTTAGGCACGTACTGCTATTCCCAACAGCTTAGCTGGAAGTCTTTGAGGAAACACTGTTAGATCCTGCTTCTTATATTTTATGGTATTTTGTCTTTCTTTGTAGTGGTGTGCGTAAATGTGACTGGTTGTTTAGAGTTAATTATTTGGTAATGGCAGTTATAATAAATATCTCATATTATCATGAGCTATATGTGATATCTGTTTGTGAAGCAGCATGTCATTTTGCATAATAAATTTACATCCTCGCCTGTCTCAGTGAGTGTTTGTGATAGTAGTGTAAACCCCTCACAGCTGTTGGGCCTTGCCCTAACCACTTTATTCCATGAGATAAATGTTGTCTCTTTGAATATGGAGTGGTGATGTAGTATTACAACTGCCGGTAGTCGTAGTGTCTAGGTGAAGTTATTTGACGGCGGCTTAATTGCAGGAGTACAGTGCTGCTAATGCCCAGGTGGAAAATCCACGGCAGTAGCTCAGTGGGTGGAGCGGCCGTATCCCAATCGAAGATAAGGTAGCCGGCTCGAGCCCCAGCTGGTCTACATATCGTAGAGTCCTTGAGCACGACATGCTCAATTATTATAATTATTATTATTTATTATCATTATTTTAGATAACATTAGAGATAGCATACTTAATTTCCCTTTTCAGAACACCTCAAGCTTTTCTACAAAGTATGGATATCAGATTGGTAACAAAGAAGAAACGGCACTAACTGATTTTATTTCTAAGTTGTTTTGCACTGATTTCAGAAAATTTGCTTTTTACAATGTTTTTGTAGTAGAATTAACAACATGAGTAGGAAAGGAGAGCACAATGCAATAACCCTGATTGCCTCAACTAAACATAAGCCTACTTTTTACTTTGGTGGGTAAGTGGGTTTGTTTATTTATGTAGAGAACAGCCTATCTCAGTTTTGTGTGAGGATATTTGTTGATTTTGATGGTCTATTTAAAATAACACCACCAAAAGAATTCAAAGGATTAATTGTCATGTGAAAAAATAAACATTTTATTGCAATTTTTGAGAACTCTTACTTCACTAATACCTGACTGCACTCTCTGCTCAGGTCAGGTATTCCAGATATATGCCAGAGACTAGTGGCATAGAAAACATGCACACTGTGACAGGGTTTGCTTTGTTGTTGCCTGCTTTTGTGATAAACCCGGTGAAGACCAAAGGAGACCATTGTCTCCATGTGAATCGATTACTTTGTAGACATTTGTTCAGTATTAAACAATAGTAAGAGTATGAGGGTATTAAAATAAGTAAATCAGAGATGTGTCATTACATTTAATTTTTTGTTTTAAAGCATTTATTTTATAAATAATGATGAGAAACTCCCTTTTTCTCATATAAGCCACTGTCCCCCATAATGTATGTGCATACCCATGTCCTCCCTGATTTGTAAATGTTTTCACCTGTCCCAGGTATGACTCTGTGTATTTAACTCAGGGTCCTTAACTCCCTCTTTGCCAGTTCGTCTGTGTTGCCTTCTGTCTAACCTCGCTGAAAGAACCGGTTTCACTCTGCCCTTCTTCCTAGTGGGTCCCTTTAATGTTTCTTTTGTTAAGTTTTGGTTACCTTGGTTGTTTATTATTTTGTATTCTTCAGTGATTTGAATTTTCATCTATTTTTCTTTGTTTTAGGATTACAAAAGTTTTTGTCTCTCTTAAACTTTGTTTTTGCTGAGGTGCAGCGGTGGCTCAGTTCCATCCACTTTCATCCACTTATCTGAAGGTCAGTGGCTCAATCCCCTGCAGTCCACATGTCAAAGTGTCCTTGAGCAAGAAACTGAACCCCAAGTGCTCCCAAAGGTGTTCCAATCGTGTGTGATTGATGGCGTTAATGGTTACTGCTCATGATGAGTGGGTGGATCCTTGCATGGCAGCCTCTATCATCCCTGTATGAATGGGTGAATGCTGGCTCCTATAGTAAAGTGCTTTGATTGGTCAATGAGACTGGAAAAGCTCTATATAAGTACAGGCCATTTACCACTTGATCAAATAACCTTTTCAGCTATTTGAATCCTATATTTTGACCTGAACCTTAAAAGTACTGGAGCAAACTTGATCCGATAGGCTCCCCTCAACCATACTGGACCTTATTGGATATAGCTAGTCTCTAAAGGACTTTACTGGACCTGATTGTACCTTAATAGACACTACTGGACATGACTAGACTCTGTTGAACCTGATTGGACTCTAATGTGATTCCTTAGACTCTATACTGGACCTGACTGGACCCTACTGTACCTGCTTAGAGTCTATACTGGACCAGACTGGACCCAACTGTGACTCCTTAGACTCTATACTGGACCAAACTGGACTCCACTGTACCTGCTTAGAGTCTTTAGTGGACCAGACTGGACCTTACTGTACCTGATTAGACTCTATACTGGACCCTACTCTACCTCCTTAGACTCTATACTGGACCTGACTGGACTCCACTGTACCTGCTTAGAGTCTATACTTGACCAGACTGGACCTGCTTAGACTCTATACTGGACCTGACGGGACTCTGACCAGGTCACATGATGCAGATGGTGGATAACAAGTGGTCTAATATATAACCATGGCACTTCCTATTTCAGGTCAAAGGGTGACACACAAACACACACAAAGATACACACACAGAGATATTCATACACAAAAAAAAAGATAAAGATACACACAAAGATAAACAGACAATCACTCAGGCACACACAAACACCAACACGGTGACTTGCTGTGTTTATCTGTGTGTGTTTGTTTGTGTTTATCCCTGTGCCTCCATGTCAATGTTTGTGTGTGTGTTTAAATCAGTGTAGATGTGTGTATCTGGTATGTGTCCATGTGTATCTGTGTTTATGTGTGTGTGTCGGAGTGGATAGCGGCCTCAGCGGCGTCTCACCTTCTCTCTTCATCGGCATGTCGGCTCTGATCCTCAGAAATCCTCTTTAGGGATTTTAAAAACACAGACAGGGCATGCTGGGAAATGAAGTCCTGATCCCCACCCATCACTGGCCCTGCCCTCCTCCCCTCTGCTGTCTATGACGGCTCTGTTCAACTCATCTGTTACCACACAGACTGCTGATAATAAACATAAACAACTACTTACTAAACATACACAGCCTTAAAAAAAACCATTAATAAGCATAAAGAACCACTTCACTACTGTGTGTAAATTAAAAGATCCTTCTCCTTCTTCTACCACGCTAATTTTTGTTGATGGAGGCGTGTTACTTTTTTCTAGATGTTTGCCTGTGAGCACATTAGAGGTACGGAGACCATTGATTTTCACCAGCTGCCATGGTGCATCACAGTATTGGAGCTCCATCGATGATGGCTCATGATAGTCCGTGTGCACAATTTAAACTCAGAGTTAATAAACTCAGAGTTGATTGAACCAAAACTGCTTTTATATTGGGTTTAACAAACTCTGAGTTTAACCCTGAGCTCTGGGTTGATTAACCCTGAGATGAGAAACTCTGAGTTTTTGGTTCCAGAAGAGCTGATCTGAGTTGGTTCAATCAAGTCTGAGTTTGTTAACTCTGAGATAAACTCAGGCATGAGGACAAAGAAAAGCCATCAACAATGGAAGGCAGATACTGTGACTCACCTTGGAAACCAGTGAAATGAAATTGTCGCCATACTTCACGCCATTGGAGCAGGACTTTTTATTTAAAAAGAGAGAAAAATGCAGCTTCAGCAGAAATGAGAAAAAACTGGAGTGAGAGAAAAATGATTGCCTCAGTGAATGTATATCGTTCCTCCTTCCTCTAATATAGAGTGTGATAAGATGGTGGAAAGATATTGAACAGATTTTTATTTTCATTTATGTGCACTAATTACATGTGAAAGCAGCTGACAATAAGATCCAAAAACATAGTTTAACATATTTAATACTGGGTGGACACAGAATTTAGTGGAGGAATGGTAGATTTCTTCTGGAACAGTTTTGGGATTCCACCCATCCCCCGGGATTAGCCGGAGAGGGCTGAGAGAAAGCTGACCTTAATAAACTTGAGGAATGGCAGATAGGTTCCTGATTAAACATCAATTTGGTTTGAAAATATTTATAATATCAGTCAGAGGCTGGTTTTTCAGTAGGTTTAATACCAAATATTTACCAATGTTATAGAAGTAGCTTCTATTTGAATAAATAGAAGCTACGCTTTCACCCCGGGTGTGAGAGCGCATCCGTGGGGTCTGATGTTTGAGATGTATGGTTGAAGAATGTCATTCAGAAAAATCAAGGAATGAAAGGACATCCAATTTGGGTCTCATAGTCCTCTCCCGACATAAACCTATTAACAGAACAAGTGAGAAACAGATGTCATGACTGACAGCTCTGTTTCAGGCTCAGAAGGGGGAGGAGTCAGGAACAAACTCAGGGTTTGTTGACAAAAAACCGCCAGCGAGCAGGTTAGTAACTCACTTAGAGTTTAACTAACCTTGCTTTCTAAAACAGGAAACCCAGAGTTACTCTCATCATAGGGTTAACAAACTGATTCAAATGCAAATTCAAAAAAGGATTGTGCTTTTACTAATGCAAAACCAGTGCAGCTGGATATGTATTTTTCACAGAGCAAGGGCCAACACTATATTGCAGCACTCTGCCATGCAGATCGCCTCTCGGTTGTCCTGTGCTATTAGCACGTATTTAAATAAAATATTGTGCATACATGCGGCGCAAAATCGTCTCCTTTCTACGCAAATGATATTGGTTGCAAAAACAGAAGTATTCACAACGCAATTTACCACATTCAATTACCATGAAGTAATTTGCTTCTTCTGAGAGTTGTTGGTAACAGAGGCGCATTTATAAGGGCTGTGACACCCAGACTTTCCAGTGATCATGGCAGCAGTGATTGTGGCCAGATGCCAAATGATACATTGTTTCATTTTTCAGCTAAATTGGTTTGCGTTCACGAAAGCAAAAATCAAATGGACTATAAACATTATATTTTATATTTTTTTAATAAAAATATGTTTGTAAACAAAATTCGTGTGCTCGGAAATGTCGTTCTATAATATGTTAGATTATGGGCGGGTAAAAAAGCAACGACCCCCCTAATTTCGAATGTGCATCTTGCTCGTCTTGATCTTGAGTGCCCACAAGAAGACTTTAGCGGACATTTGAACGTCTGGTCAGACAGCTTCAGACAGTTTTAAATTATTCAATGAAACATGTTCAATGGAAGATGTTCTGTAATCACACAACATTACCACAGAAGACGGCTGATTCTGATGAAGTAGGACTTATTATGTTTATAGAATCCATACATCTCCTTGAATGAATGAATTCAGAGTGAATGACTGCAGGGCTCTATTGCAACCTATCGAGTGTAACGAGCCTGCATAAAAAAATTATTTTTTTAAAGTTGACTAAGTCCCATGAAAATATGTCTAACATGAGGGGCTTTGTATGGTTGGTCTGGATGGGATTTAGAGTTCATGCAACAAGTGAGACACTACGGTCAGCTGGAAGTTTTAATGTTCTCACAAGCAGATGTGTAGAAAAAAAGAGAAACACGGCTTCATGAGAGAAGGAGCGATGTGGATGAACTTTATATTTAATCTGAGAATGCTTCAGGATCCCCTACCCCCCAGGATTAGCTGGTGAAGGTTATGTGATGTCAGCGGGGGTCGCTGCCACCGCAGCCATCGATCCAAATAAACTTGATGGGCGGCAGATAGGTTCATGTTTATATTTCATGTTGATTTTAAACATATTTATAATATCAGTCAGTGGCTTCTTTTTCAGTAGCTTTAATGTCAAATATTCGGGGATGCTGTAGAAGAAGCTTCCGTTGAAAAAAAAAAACTAAAAACGGAGAGCAACTTTGCTCGGTTTGTTATGTACGATTTGAGAGTGTTTTTCAGATAAATCATGGAATGAATACAGACCATCTGGGTCTCGTGGTCTTCTTCCAACTTCAATTTTTCAAAATCAAAGATGATAAACAGCTCTACTTCACGCTAAGAAGGAGGAGGCATCAGGGACAACTTCAGGCTTCCTGCCAGCAAGAAGGTTATGTTTACAGTGTAATTTACAACAGTAACTGACTTTTATCCCGCTTCCTGGATTAGAAAACAGAGGTGTTTCCCTCATCTCAGGCTTAACTAACTCAGACTTTCCACTAAACCCGCTTCCTGGGGGGTATTTCATGAGCTTAACTATGCCCCGCAACACAGGTCAGGTGACCAGTTGTGCTGGTGGATGTAGAAGGACATGAATCTAACAGTCATGACTAAAAAATACCTGCAATACAAAAATGAGGGTAATCCGACCCAAACTCATCAGCTTGGGTCCGCTGTGCAGACTAGGCGTTAAAATCAAATGTTACTGGGTAAGACTTGAGTGTCTGTGTGGATCTAGTGTTCTCTGTGTGGCTGCTAAAGATAAGATGAAGAATCGTTATGTTTTGTTTTAATCGATAGACGGTTTGTCTTTAATATTTTCCAGTCAGGCATCGATTAGGACGCCTCTCTCCGCTAACATTCTCCCGCCTCTCCAACCTGTGACCAATCAAAACAGCGTTTGGCTCGAACCGTTCACTTATTGGCCGTAGCATGGAGAGGTGGGAGTTCAGCTATCCGCTTGATTGGTGGATCTCCGGTCATTCTTGTAGCCCGGCGGGTGGCGTCTGATGCTTTGGGGCTTGTAGCTGAAGCACGGTGAAGAAACTCCAATAGCTAGGTAGCAGTCAGCAGAAAGCTATCGATCAGTTTGAGTCTTCGACCCACTCGCACACATTGACGCACGCTCTCATGCAGACGGAAAGCACTGCTGGAGCTGGGGTTCGAGCTCCGATTGTGTTTTCAGTTGTTCGAACAGTTGTTTTTGTTTAGGGGGCGGGGGATAGCTCCATGCTAGTTACTTCCTGCCTGTTAGCCGGACGTGGCTATCAGGAGAAGCTAACTGTTTAACAGCTTGTTTCTGGTAAATCTGAATTATTCATGAAGGCGCTCCGTGATTGGATGAGTGGGTTTCAGGCGGAGCCATAATCAGGCCAGTTTATCTGTGGATAATATTAGCAGCAGCAGCAACAACAACAACAACGCGAAGTGGATAAAAACGTGAGTATAATTTATTCTCACTACCGTTACACTACTTAAGTACTCCGTTCGTGTCCGTCAACAAGAGAAATTGAGGACTTGGTACCCAATCAGAGTGAAAGCATTAAGTACCCAATGAGAGTAATATTTATTGAGAGAGTATTTTTATCGCCTAATTATTGTTGTAATGTCTTTAAAACGTAATATGGTCCATAGAGTAATAGCGAATTTGGTATCCATCGTTGCAATCAGAAATATTTACACATATGGTTTACCTAGGGAATATTTATAGGTGGCTAATTCAGGGTTAGTGGAAACTCAGTTAACCCTGAGATGAGGGAAACTCAGAATTTTCTATTTTAGAAGTCAAACTCTATGTCAGTTATCATGGCAACTCACTGCCTCTAAATCTAACTTGCTTGCTGCCTGGTTTACTCTAACAAACCCTGAGTTTGTTCTTGACCACCTCTCCTGCTGAGCCTGAAGTAGAGCTGTCAGCAGGACCGTTACATAGAATGATTCATTGCTTTAATTCCATGATTGATCTAAATAGATTTCTCTGACTTTACATCTAAAACTTCATACACCTGGGATGCCTTTCACATCCGAGTTTTTTCAAACGGAAGCTTTGTCAAAAAATATGACAATATTTGATATTAAAGCTAATGCAAACATAGCCACTGACTGATATTATAAATATGTTTAAAACCAAAGGAAGGTATAATCATGAATTAAAATTATGGATCTATTTATCAACAATCAATATTATTCAGGTAAGGGGAAGCGGTGGCCCCAGTCCATGTAAGATATTTCTGATGCCCCCCTTTCCCACTACCCACTCAGGCTCATCCAGGGGGGAGGCATCCTGAAACATTCCTGGATGAAATATAAAACTTCTCTAGCGAGTTTGTGTCCACTTAAGATTAACTATGTATTTGTATTTCATTTTAAGCTGCTTTTATGTCCACTTAATGCTTATTAAATGAAAATAAAAATCTGTGCAATATCATCCCGCGGCTTTATCCCCCACAATATTTGGAGAAAATTCAGTCAAAGTAATAGATATCTTCACTCAGGCAGCAATGTTCTCCCACGTCAGTTTACCCTCTTTAAAGAGCCTATTAAATATTCCAGTTCAAATGGCATGAAGTATGATCTCCATTGATTATGTTTCTTGATCCCCCTCATGCAAGATTTTTTACTCCGACTTAACAAACTCGCAACAAACAAAACAAAATACACCCCTATTGTCCAGTTGTTGTCATGGGTTCCCTCCAGGTACTCTAGTCTAGTAAAAAACAAGCCTCTGCTATCATCCCCACAAAGTCAAGCACCTACTGTTTTCCACACACCACTGGGACTTACAATGGAACAGGGCCATATTGTCTGATGAGACTGAAATAGAGCTTTTCGGTAACAAATGTCCCCAAAAGAGGGGTTTTAAAGATCGTGAGTATAGACATGATGCTTAGCAGGAATGGAAGCCATAGAGGAAAGCCCCTGATACCCACTGTGAAGTAATGTGATAAGTCTGTAATGCTGTTGAGCTGTTTTTCTTCCAAAGGCCCCGAATCCCTTGTTAAAAGACAATATAGGTCAATAACGTACTTGTTTTTATTTTTAATATCCATTTCTGAAACCAAAATCAAATCGTCAAAGATAGACGGGGTGGTACAGTATCTTTGTCAAAGGTTAAATGTATTTAAATGATTCTCTTGGATTAGATTCCAGGCCTGAAGTTGAGACAGCGTCAAGTTTCCTTTAGAAACAGTTATCCATTTGGAACCATGTAGAATTGTTTCAATGCTTTTTTAACTGTGTAGTGCTGATAAGTATTATTTAGATCTTTTAAGACACTATTTGCGATCAGTCTGACCGGCCGATACATCTTGTTCTTGATGTATGTATTTATTTTAAGTGCTCATATTTTGAAGGAAGTGAAGTGGAAGTGACAATGCTGGTCGGCCTTGTGTTTTGCGCATGTTTGAATGTATCCTCCATCCTTAAACCAATTGTATGGCTTTTTGAAGTGAAAACTGTCTAAGCCTCGTTCGGTCCATTAAATTATATTTTGGCTGTGTTCATTGATTGTGGCTGGCTCTGCGCTCCCGCTAGCTTTAGCTGCTCGGCTAATGTTACCTTCTCAACTGTGGTTATTACCTTCTCCTCTGGGTTATTACATTTGAAGAGTGTGATTAAGTTTGTTGTACTGAACGCTTTTTGGGTTGTTCGGCCACCGCTCTTTTTGTCCTTACATTTTAAAACTATAAATTACAGCATATATACATACATACAGCTGGTTTGTGGCTGGCTCTGAGCTCCAGCTAGCTTTAGCCGCTCTACTAACTTTTGCTCCTCAACTTGCTGTTCCTCGGGGTGATTCAATTTGAAGTGTGTAATTACGTTTGTTGTGCCGAAAATATTCGGCACAACGAGATGCCTTTTTTTCTAACTGTCGTTACAAATTAGGAGCTTTGTGTTTTCTGGTTTACTTGTGAAATGTTTTGGGCTAGGTCTCATGTTTGGTGTGCATGTATGGCGCATGAGTGCAACTGGCATCAAGTGAGGTTTCTCGGTAAATTTCCTATTTCATCAAACTAAGCTTCCCAGCGCTGATCGATCGGTGCACCTCTAGTTTAAAGCCATTAAGATCCATTGAAATTGTTGAGTCCAGAGCGGTGTAGACATGTTTTGTTTTGCTTAGACCTGTTAATACCTGTGTCCTTCACCGAGTAGATCTTTAAAGTTTTTCTAGTAGAACACATCTCTGTCTACTTTGTTGAATTGATGTCTCTATTAGATGCATTTTTTCCTTTCCTGTATAGTCAAACTAACCCTGCCATTCTCTCTCTCAACATAACTGTAATTGGTTGATATGTCAACAGGTGGATGATGATCAGGATGTCATTGGACAAAGAGACTGTGCTTTCTCATGACGTCAGCCCCGCCTTCCCCACCACTGTCAACCTATCAGAGCAGCTGCTACTTGCAAAGACACGCCCCCTGTATCCTAAAAACAACCTCCTTCCATCTGGTAACAGTCAGCCCTCCCTCAACACCTCTGCTCCCCCTGCTCAGCGAATCGCAAAGAGGCGTTACTCCATGGGCGTTGGCTTGAAGGGGTTGGCCAAGGGGCTGGCCAAGCGGCGTCGCCGCGTCAACAGTGACAGCCAATCAGAACCGGTGCTGCCAAGTCACTTCATGTTGGGCGGAAACATCTTTGACCCGCTGAACCTCAACTCGCTATTGGATGAAGATATCAATAAGTGAGCAAATTGGTCGAATAATAAATCATTTCATTATTCAGTTTGTCTGATCCTGAGTCATTTAGAACGCCATAGGAGGAGATGCCGGTCTGTTCAGACTGAGGTCGCTTTGAAAAACATCAGATATGTATCTGATTTAGGACCACATATGAAAGTGGCCTGGGTCTGATTTGAAAAAATCGGATTCGTGCTGTTCAGACTGTCATAAAAAAAAACATTTATGGGTCACATATGGGCAAAAAAGTCAGATTCTGGCCACTTTTGCCTGCAGTGTGAACGTTGCCTAATATAAGTCCAATATCTGTACAGCATGGATAGTTCAGTACCAGTCCAGAGATAGTCCAGGGTGAGTCCAATATCAGTCCAGTATCACACCAATATCCGGCCAGTATGATTCCAGTGGGAGACCAATATAAGACCAGTATAGATCCAGTGTCAGATTAGTATCAGACCAGTATGTTTTCAGTATCAGACCAATACCAGTCCAGAATCAGCCAGTATGCGGATTTCAAAACAAAAGACCAGTATACAGGACTGGGTAATTCGGGCTAAAATGAGAATTGCTCTTTTTTTGTTTTGTTTAGAAGTTAGATTGCAA
This sequence comes from Lophius piscatorius, assembly GCA_009660295.1. Lineage (NCBI taxonomy): Eukaryota > Metazoa > Chordata > Actinopteri > Lophiiformes > Lophiidae > Lophius > Lophius piscatorius. Next base: position 15,650 of record VRLP01006097.1, on the reverse strand, counting down.
TTATCTCCACGATCTTACCATTCAGTTGACATCATATTGCACTATGTTATGAAAATAAGAAATTAGAAAGCGCCATGCACTGTCCGTGTGTAACACAGATAGTTGTATATGGAGGCATTAAAGGGTTAACTGCAGCAGCTCAACTTCCCACTAGAGTGTGGCCCAGGTATATACATTTATGTCTGAGTCAAACTAAGTTCGGGAGACAAGTGTAGGAGCCGGGCCCGAACCAAGCAGACCATCTTTTTTTTAAATGTACAAACCCAACCTGTGTCCAACACCGTTTATACTAGTTGAAGCACTGACTTTTCATGTTGTCAAACAGTTGTCAGAATGGTTATCGCTCGTATGTTTACCCTGATCCTTGATTACTCATGTCGGCAGAGTAAATGGCCATTAAAGGGCTTGTTTTTGGATCTATGCCAATAACAAGCATATGATTTTATCTGTAGGTCCACTGATTGTAATTTTCTTGGCCGATCACCAATGTTAATAGAAGTAAGATTTTTTTGAACGTTTTAAAACCATAATTTACAGCATACACATACACATACATAAAGCGGACTCATGGTTGGCTCTGCGGTCTCGTTAGCTTTAGCCGATCTGCTAACGTTAGCTTCTTGAAACTTGCTATTTTCCTCGGGGTGATGAAATCTGATGTCGAAGTTTGTTTCAGGGTTGTTCCTCAACAGCTTATTTTGTTTTTACTGGTGTTACAAATTGCGAGCTTTTTGTTTTCTGGTTTTCTGTTGAGGTGTTTGTAGTCATGGTAGCTCATGCTTGGTGTGTGTGTAACCAGCACCAAATCGCTTCACTGAGGCTGCTCGTCTGATTACTGATCAGATCAAACTACGCCTCCCGGCGCGGATCAATCAATCAATCAATCAATCAATCAATCAATCGGCCGGCCGGCTGATATTGAGTCTATTTTTAACACATCAGACACAAACATTACACAACGTCATCAGCAGTTATAAATATACTGAAATTGGAGTCTTACCATTGACAAATTGCTTTGTTAGAATCTACATCCGGAACTATTTCAAAATCCTTACAAAACGTTTTCCCTGCTTAGGTTTTGGTATTTTTACACCTTACTGAAGACCGGTTTTGCTTGACGTTGTCCATGGTTTGAGCTTGGCTACTGCATGAGAATTTAACGGAACAAATGTAACACATAGTCTATGCCCCTTTCATGGGCTCACTGCGCTGTTATGTAAAAAACACGTTCAATACCGAAAAATGACAAAGGCCAACACAGACGGCGTCATGAAACGACACAGAAAAGTTGTAGAATGAAAAAAGAAGCTATGGAGAAGTTTGGCAGTGATAAAGTGTCACTGTTTGCAATTTCATGTTAGCTCTCCGGCTATTCGGTAGACCTAATAAACGCTAAGTTACCACTTAGTTTAGGCGAGCTAAATTATCACTTAGCAACTCCCAGAGTCTCCCATGTTACAGATGGTTGGTTCCAATACTAGAACGGAATCAGTCCACCATCGGAATAGACTCAGCCTTGTATTAGACAAGCATGGTTCGACTATAAGTCTAGATTCAGTCCAATCCCGTTCCATTATCCGGCCAGTATGGTTCCAGAATCAGTCTAGAATCTTACCAATATCAGATCATAATAATTGCAGTATCAGTCTAATTATCTGTAAACATTGAAATTCTCCCCCTCCTTAGGGTGACCAATCAGGAGACACCAAAGTGCTCACCGCTGCCATCACGGGGTGGAGATCCAGTAGAGATCCTTTTTCCCCGTGACATCACAGACCCACTAAACCTGAAGGGGGGAGGCAAGGACGGAAAGGGGGGCGGAATCCTGCTCTCCCCTGTGAAGTCCAGGAGGAGACACAGGAACAGGCACCATGGAGGGGGAGGAGAGAAGGAAGTGGTACCAGCGCGACTGTTCCCCCCAACAGCTGGAAGGATAGGTGAGACACCTGCTGGAGGGGGAGGAGAGTGGGAGACAGGTGAGACACTTGTGGATTGGAGCATAGACACTGAGTAGCGTGATGTGCTGCTGGCTATGGATGGGTGGGTGCATGGACATGATGCGGTCACTGTGGCATTTGGTTAGTGAGTGTAATTGGAAGTAAAGGAGTATCTGGCCATAAAACCAATGTCTACGGGGTGTTTTTCCTCTTTGGGCCTCCCTGACCTGTAGAGGGAGGTTTTTCTCTCAAGCTCATCTGGGAACCAATGATGCACACAGACTGGACCAATGTGTAAAGCCGGTGCCTGCAGTTTAATTTTGTCCTTTTATTCTGCTCTACCTGAACGTTAAGGAGTTCACTTTGGCAGATAAACAGTTCTTCAAATTTGCGAGAAAGGCTTCCAGGTGCAGTCGGCATGTTTATGTCCTCACAACAATGTGGAAAAACAAGCTCTTGGTCCGTTAGCTTAATATTAACATATAATGGGAATTGCTGTATGCATTCTAACGGGATTAGTATTGACGGCACAACCATAACCAAAAAATAAACAAGTATGTACAAATAAAGTATTTTCTTTATATATATTTGTCAGTTAAACTTAGTTTCTGTTAATGTCTTAATAATTAAGGGAGGTGAACTAACGAGCCCCTGAAGTCCCTTGAGAAAAAAATTATTGTGGCCACATCTTTTCTTGTTTGCACAAGATAAATTACTGTAAATCCACAGCAAATCTTGATAAACAAAACCACCATAGAACATACACTTGATTGAACCGGGCTTACAAGGTTTTATTTTCACTTTGAAATGTCATTAGTGAACCCATCTGTCACACGCTGTGATTTGCCACCTACATCCGCTATTCATTTCTCAACTTGTGGGAAACACTGCAGGTGTCTACCTACCTTCATCACCAGGGAGTACCTGGTGAGAGAACCAGTTTAGTCATTGCTACCATACCCATGTACAGGTTTTACTGGTTTACACGGATAACTAGTAGCCAGTTTGTTGACCTGACTAATAACAATCTAATGGCATGCTAATAATAGGCTAATGTCTCTTCTGTCGTTGTGTTGTAATAGTTCCTGTGATGCCCGCAGAGGGCGCCGTCTCAGAGTCTCCTCTGCCGTGTGAACTCAACACGGCCATCACCTGTCGCGATGACGTGGCTCCACCTCCTATTCTCCCCAGGAGACACACACACCCTCCACCATCAGGTAACCAGCGCGATGGTCGCCAACGGAGACGACGGCGCACCACCTCCACAAAGTCAGTGGAACCTCCATCCACCACAGCTCCATCCACCAAAGCTCCATCCAGCAAATTCCAAACACCATTGGTGGGAGGAGCTAAAGCCAACAGGTGAGTTAGAGATTAACTCATTAGCAGTTCCCAGTTTCCATGTAAATGCTGGGATCTGACTGGATACTTGTCCCCACAGATGTGGAGGACAACAGCCTGCATCCTCTCAACCACTACAGAAAGACAAGAACCGCTATCAGTTCGGTAACCACACCCGTTACTATGGCTATCATGGTTTCTATGGTGACCAGTGGGAAGGGCGAATCGGGAAGGAGGAAGACTCGCGGCTCCACCTCCTGGAAGCGGATTGGTTCAGACACAAGAAGGTGCTAGACATTGGCTGCGGTGCTGGTCACATGACACTTGCTGTTGCACGGAAGTTTGACCCCGCCCACATCCTAGGGGTGGAGCAAGATGAACGATTGGTCCGTGCTGCCAATCAAAACATCAGGCACTTCCTTTCGCATGACCTGGTAGTGGAGGAGAGAAGGATGAAGACAGAAGCGGGAGGACAGAGGGAGGGGTTAAAGATGAAGGTGATGGAGAAGAAGGAAGTGATGAAGGAGAAGATGGAAAAAGAGGTGATGGAGGAGAAGAAGAACGAGGAGTTGATACAGGAGTTCCAGAAGGCTCTCTCCCTCCTTTCCTTTCCTGTGTCGTTCCGAGTGAGTCGTGGTCCTCTCTCTGCTCCTCCTCTCATCGCTCAATCATCGCCGTCTTCGAGGTTCCCCGGTAATATCACTTTCATCCAGGTATGTCTAAACTCTGCTCGTTAAGACATCCCTGACACATCATGGTCCTGCTGATATCACTGCTTTGATTCCTCCCACAGGGTAACTACGTGTCAGAGTGGGAGGCGTGGTCTGGTCTGGGCCGCTATGATGTCATCATGTGTCTGAGCGTGACCAAGTGGGTGCAGCTGCAGTTAGGTGACGTGGGCGTGGTGAGAATGTTTAGACGAGCCTATCGGAGCCTTTCGCCGGGTGGATTATTCATTCTGGAGCCACAGCAGTGGAGCAGCTACAGCCGCAGCAAGAAAACCTCGGTACCATAACCGATTTATCTACATATGTGTGTGTGTGTGTACGTACGTATTTGTGTGTTTATACACTACTCAAAAAATTAAGCCAACTCTTAATCATCACAGTATGGCACCAAGCCAGTCAATCTGTCCATTTAGGAGGCACAAGTGATTGTGAATCAGTTTCACCTGTTTTGGGTGCAAATTAAAGTGACAACAGGTGAAATGGAGAGGCACACCAGGTGTGGCCATCAGGTGTTTTTCCACATACACAATCCATTTCTCTCTACTTATCTTCCCTGACTGACTCTTCTCTAGTTTTGGGTTCTGCTGGTGTCTTTGTCACTTCTTGTGACATGAGGCAGAACCTGCCTCACAGCTCCCAATAGAGGCAGATCCTCTACTGGGACTTGTGCTCACAGCCCAGCATCGTGGGTGCTTGATTGGTGTTCACCAGAGAACAACAGAATTGGTAGGTTCTCCATTGGTGCCTCGATTTCTTCACAGATAAAAGCAGGTCCAAACCGAGATCATATGGCAGGCGTGACAGATTCTGGAGACGCTGTGGAGAACATAATTCTGCTGCATCATCAACCAACAGGACCGGGTTGGTGGTGGGTCAGTGATCGTCTGGGGAGACAGATCCTTGGATGGTCTCACAGACCTCCACGGGTTAGCCAACGGTACCCTGACTGCTGTTAGGTACCAGGATGAAAGTCAGACCCACTATCAGACCTCACACTGGTCCAGTGGACCTTGGGTTCCTCCTGTGCCAGGAAAATGCCCAGCCTTGTGGTGTCAGAGTGTGTAGAAAGTTCCTGGAGGATGATGGTACTGATGCCGTTCACTCGTCCTCATGATCCCCAAACCTAAATCCACCTGAAAACCTCTGAGACGATGTGTATCGCTGCATCGGACGACATCACCACTGACCACAGACTGTCCAGGAGCCCTAATCCAGTTTTGGAGGATCCAGTTCATCATCCTCGATCTCATCAGGAGCATGCCCAGACATTTCCAGGAGGTCTCTTGGGCATGTTGGGGTCTGCCCACACTCCTGGGTCACATTATGAGTTGTGATGAAATTCACTGGAGTTGGATCAATCTGTGATTTCAGTTTTTCACTTTGATATTTTGTGTAATTTAGAATCCAGCCCTTAATGGTTTAGTGATTTTGATTTCCATCGATCCTTCTTGCATAAGTTTTTTGTAAATAAATCTCGCAATGCATATCAGTAAAGATTTTAAACTTGAATGTTTATTTCATCGATAACTGGACAGTGATTTAAGTGTTCCCTTAATTTTTTGAGCCGTTTGTGTGTGTGTGTGTGTGCCGGTGTGTCTGTGTATGTATATATGAATGAATGTGTATAAATAAGGAGCTCATTAGTATGAATGGATCTGAGAATGTGGACTTTGCGAATACTTTTAAATTGTTCTTTTCACGGTTTGAAAGGTCTGACTTCAATCAGGATGTATCCATGCTGAGGAACTCCTGGTACCCCAAAGCGACATATTGATATCACAAGACTGGCCTACAACCATCGGCCACTCGATGGCTTACTTTTGTGTCAGAAATTTTTGGCAGGGTCTCGACTTGATTGGCTTATGTCAGTGCCCTCTTTTCTCACCTTGGAGAAATGGCTTAGCATCTGAGTTGCCATTGTGACACAAGGTGTTGTGTAGATAATAAATAAGTAGTCATAAAGTAGAAAGTGCAGTTCGTGAACGATAGAAACTGAACAGCAAAGACAACTAAGAAAAGTTCACAGCTGTCAGAGCAGTGTTTGCTATCAAGTTAATAGTCTATACAGTCAAACTTAGCTCTCTTAATTCCAAGTTTCTCTGCAAAATACAACAGCCATACTGTCCACATCTTCCTTGAAACCCACGAGTCCAGATACTCGGGCGCCTTTTAAGAGGATTCGCACACAGGAGGGCAAAAAATCCCAAAACGATACAGCTCATTTCTGTCATCCATCATAATTCCCATTCCTAAAGTTAAAATCCCCAGAGAATTTAATCAATTCAGACCTGGAGTGCTTTTATAGCGAATAACCTTGAGAAAATTTTCAATGAAGAGGTTATGTCCCTGGTTGAGGGCAAACTGGATCGCCTTCAGTTTGCATATCAAGCTAGTAAAGAAGTTGAAGACGCAAATCTCCTTAATGTGTCCAAAGTTTATACAAAGCTGGGAAGACCAAAAGCTCATGTCAGACTTTTATTCGCTGATTTTTTTGCCCTCTGTGGGTTAAAATAGACTAATACATGGTTTCTTTCGTGAGAGGCACGTCAGAAATCACGTGCCTTTTGACTTCTGCTGGCAGTCCGATCAAAGGTATCGCAAGATTTGACGTCAAACGTTATGCCAGCCAATCAGAAACTCAGGCAATTGCCAATAACACTTTTTTTCTCCTCCCGCCTACCCACGGGATCTCCATCCCTCTACCTTAGCTCTCAGTGGCATTTCAAAGCTTGCTGCTGAACAGTTAGCACTGTGGGTAAAGCGAAGCTAAGCTGCTCTGCAGAGACCAGCCCTGCCCACTGTATCGCCTTATATACAAGGGGTAACATATTTCACTTTAATACTCTCTCTGGGAGAAGCGTGTTCTCCACAAGGCTAAAAGTAGTATTAATCATAACCACATCCTGTCCAGTGAGTTAAAATGATGCCTACGGAAGGACAAACCGCCGCTCAAAGTAGTTAATTCCTTCTGCCATTAAGCTGCTGAATGCAGAGTAGCTATGGTGAAAAAATTGAGATATTATTTTGAATAAGTCATTTTGCATTATTTTATTTATTGCTTTTATTTAAAAAATTTTACTCATGAAACTTTATTTACCTTGCACCTTCCCATATTCCTTTTACTGTGTTCCCACTGTCATTGATGTCTGCAGTAGGAATATGTGCATGGTAATTACAATTCAGTCAATACAATTGCCCTTCAGGGATAAATAAGGCTATCTTTATCTGCTATATAAACTCTGTATATGCACTCTGTAGTTTTTATAGAGTATATACTTATATAGTGCCAGTGCTGAGTTTGAGGTTTGTTTTGTGTTTTCAGGAAGTTATGTATCGCCATTTTACGACCATCAGACTGAGACCTGAACACTTCACCTTTTACCTGACCAACAGCATTGGATTCACCTCCTATAGGCTGCTCACACACACAGGTATATACACACACTCAGCTACCTATATACACACCTATGTCTATGCGCCTATATATATATTTATTTATATATATATAATTTCATATATATATAATTTCATATATGTATGTATGTATGTATATATATGTATATATATATATATATATATGAATACTTAGGTTTTATATGTTTTAAAATTTGTTTCGTAATGTATTCCCTTAGATTACTCAAGGAAAGTAACACACTCTGAAAATATATTTGGATCACTATTAGATTACTTTTTCATTGTCATAAATTTCCTGCATCAGCATGAATGTCTTAGTAAAATAGCTTACATGAGTACACCATTCTCCTGTTTTCTTTATTTGTATGAACTGGCTGAATGCATTTGATTAACCCTAAAATATGTTTCAATATTTGATGTAGAGAAAGAAAAATTCTTAAGAGTATCAAAACATAAAAGCAGTATAATGTAGTTATCTAAAACAGAAATATATAATGCCCAATTTTATCTTGACTCTTTTTTTATTTCTTCGTTCAGCTTTACTTATCAATTAGTTTTCTGCCTTTTTTTTTCCAACAAATCCCCTTAAAATAAAAACTGCATTGAGAGGGCTCCTCACATCAAGTTAAATTATTAACAGAGGTTAATATTCACATTAAACGATTTACTTTAATCTCATCAATTGTCTTCAAACAAAACCATCACTCTTACTGAGGGACAAATGACTAAATTAAACTGAATATGAAGATTGCAAAATATTAGCTAGTATATCAAATGTGTTGAGAGAGAAAGAGAGCGAGAGAGAGAGACTTCCATTTCTTTACTGCTCTGACCTCCATCATCATTGAGGGGCTGATATCAAAACTGAAAGACAGAGTATAGGTGATACATGGAACTTTTACTCTGACTAATGTATCTGATACTGTCATCACTAATATTTGAAGAGAATGGCACGCAGACATTCAAACCGATCATATAATGCCAACCAGGAAGGCTATTCTGAGTAAAACTGCCAAGATGTTTTAAAAGTAAATATAGAAGATGTTGATGTATTATTGACTGTGCTGAGATTTTTTTCTATCTTTTAAATATTTAACTGCTGTAGAACCAGCAGGAGGAATTTCTATTTGTCACCAGGTTCCAAGTTTCTGACAAAGAATTATCCTCAAAGTCAAGATTCTTTGATCTGCTGGAGCTAACAGATGAAATGAGTTATGCCTCTATATTTAACAGGACATTTCAGTCTTAAAGTTCAGTTCTAAAAATTATAAAACATTTAAAATGTTTTCAAATCAGTGTTTCTACTAAACATTGTATCACATAAATACAACATTTAACGTGGAAGTATGCTCAATTCCTTTTAAGGATATGAGCTATTCTGTTAAATATTTTAAGACATAATATCTTTTACATAATATACAATATATCTTGCTTTTATTAAGTCTGTAGCTGTTGGACTTGTTTATCACATATCAGACTTGACAAAGCCTGAGATGAGAAACTCAGGATATCCAGTTTCAAAACAGCTGATGTGAATTTGTTCAATCAATTCAGAGTTGGTTAACACCGACTTGAACGAGTGCGTGCGGACTTTCAATAGCCATCATCAAATGAGCTCAGGTACTGAATCACCATGACAACCAGTGAGACGCAATTGTTGCCGTAGTTCACGTTGAATAAACAGGAAGTTGTAATGCACTCACAAAAGTACAGATACAGGGAATTTTATATTTAAATTAAGAACGTTTAAGGGAAAAGCCAGAGCTTCCTTCAACTCAGACTTAACCAACTCAGAGTTTCCGCTAAGCCTGCTTCTTGAAATACCCCCCAGGTTCAAACTGAGCACATTTGATAGGCCTGAGAGTCCGGAGATGCTGTGGTGGGTACAGCATCATACTACCAGTAGTGACAAGGACACTAACAAAATAGCAAAATTTAATACTAGAGAAAAACCAGTCAGGAATGAGGATAGATAAACCATTCCATAAGCCATTCCCTATTTCAGGGTTGTCTTTCTGTTGCATCTTCTGGCCACCTAGTGGTTCTTTCATTTGAACCAAAGCAGGTGAAACAGATTTATAAGCACTTAAAGTTTCCTGACTGGAAGAACTTCAACTTTCTCTCTGAGAGACTGGGAGGATTCACTCTGTGTGTGTCGTGTGTTTATATTTCCAGGTAACCAGCGACCGATCTACCTGTTCCACAAAGGCCCTGCCCACAGGAATTGACATCAACTGGAGAGGATGGTGCTGTTTCCATGGCAACAGGCCTGGAGCGTGACTGACAGCGGGCGGATGGAGGAAGCTGATTGGCTGAGCCAGTTTAATGACTGATTGGGGACATCACAGTACCTGACTGAATAGTGCAAATTCGAGGATTGATTGGTTAATATAGACTCATAAAGCCCAAGTTAAGGACTTTGGGTAATTGTCCTCAACCCATGTGACCTCTGGTCCTGAACTGTGATTGGAGACTAACAGGAAGTGACACGCCTGTAGGGGTCGTAATTTTAAACCATTTTCAGTGAGAATAAAGAGAAACTGATTGATTGATTTCAGCCTCTCAATAAAATGTCAAAGTAAAATGACTGATGGTAATCAGGAACTTTTCACAAACCCAGAACTGATGAATAAACTCTATCAATAGAGTATGAATATAAATAAACTCACATCTACGTATTAAAATAAGCATATAAATAACAGATCAATATAAGGAAAGTCCCGAATACATAGAGGTCCAGAATTTCTCATGAAGTTACAGTCTAACTGCTGCCTGGCTCAAAGGACCTGCTGTAGTGCTGCCTCTTATATTGTGGGTGTAGCAGACTGCTGCTGAAGGACATGCGCAAAGCTCCCACATTCTCATGTAGGGGGTGGGAGCTGTTGTGCAGGATGTATGTCCTTGAGGCATACTCTGGATCTGGTTACCCTGGTTTTCTGAAAGTTAAGATGAGCAAGTTATGGATGCAGTTACCACGGTAACTTTCTATGTGAACCTAACCAGCTCCGTGGCAGGTTTTCTTCAACAAACCCCGAGTTTGTTCCTGACTTCTCCCCCGTCTGAGCCTGATCCATTTCATTGTAGTTCTACAATGACAATAAAGGTCTACCTTAACAGGATTTCAGGATGTGCCCCACTAATGTGATTGGCAGACATGACATGTCCTGTTTCTCTTTAATTATATTTAAGATTTTCATCAGGAGAGGACTGGGACAAAGATTGGATGTGATTGAATTACTTGATGAATATCTGATAAACATATGGTTTCTGTACACATTTATCACTTATCTGTACATCCACCAGCCGTAAATGTCGATCACATCTGAGCAAAGGTTTTATATATAAATTTATATACATATATAAATGTGTGTGTGCGTGAATAAAATGACAAAAATGACTCAGACTAAAGTGGAGTATAATAATGAACCTATCCACTATCCATCCATTGTCTTCCTTCTATCTGGTTTCCGGATGATAGTAGGCCAAGCAAGATATTCACAATTCCATCTCCCCAGCTCATCCCGAAGGATCTTGAAGCATGCCTTAATGAAATATTTTCTTCTTCCAGAGAATTCTGTTTCACCCTGAACTAACCGTGCATGTGTGCGCTAGTGCCCATAAAATTCTACCTTTCCTTCATCTTTTCCCCTCTAAGATTCTAAAGATACGCGGCACAACTAACACAATGTCACTGCTGAAGCCTTGCTCAGTTTTAAATAATTGCTTGTGAGTGCGGGTATGTGACCTCTGGGGGGCAACAGATATGTGTGGTCAGTTAGTAGTCGTATCTATCTTTCTATTCTAATCTCAAAATGGTAAATATTTAAATTAATTAATTTAAAAAGTGTTTTCCTAAACTTCCAGGTTAAGGACTGCGATCCAGAGGTGTACAATTAGATGCCGGTACGAAAACGGAAGTTTTGTAAATATTCTCCCGTTTGCTGAAACACAGGTTTTTCTTTTCTTGTTTTTTTGTTTTTTGTTTTGACAAGATGACTGAAGACATAACTGTAATTTTGTCTGAAACTCGGTCACAGCTGTGGTGGTATAACGTTGATAACGTTGATACTCGCCCACAGCATTGTCGCATCCGGTTCCTGCAGAAAGACAAGATGGCGGCCACAGCAACAATGATGCCGAACCGTGTAGCGAACCTTTCTGCCCTTAGTGGCCTAGTCCCGGACTGGACCAGCCAAGAAGTCAGCACTGGGGTAAGTTCAATCCCTGTTGGACCAGACTTGAGTGTTCTGGAGTGGGTTATGGTGCTGTGGTTAGTTTTAGAACCGTAAACCCACAGCTGAATGAGACAGCACTTCTGTTAGCAGTGTATGCTAGCAGCTAACTGATTGACTCAGGGTTCGTGTAGTTAAAGGGTTTGTACCGGTTCGAGTTCGGATGGTCATAATTGGTGGTTGATGATAGTGACGTCATAGGATGAGGTAAGAAGATCGTAGTGGCGTCATTGTTTGAAGCGTAGTGCAGAATTGTCTGTCCGATAATGGACTCAGCATTGAAATCTAATTTTGATGATGAATTTGTCTTTTCACCTATCTGTCTGTCTGACAGACCAGTATTATGGCGGTGGAGTATGATGGAGGCGTTGTGATTGGTGCAGACTCTCGAACAACCACCGGGTAAGAATGACAAGAAAGTGAGTGAGATTATAGAATTTGTTTCCTACTTACCTAAACCTGTCTGTTTGCCAACTGGTTCCTCTCTTTCTCTATCTCAGGGCGTACATTGCTAACAGAGTAACGGACAAGCTGACTCCAATCCATGACCGGATCTTCTGTTGCAGGTCAGTGAAGTTCTTCTACAGTTAAAACCGGTGTGTTGTCCAGATTAGAGGTTCTGTGATATGATCCAGAACTGTACGTCTGGTACAGAAACATTGGATTCTAACAATAATAACATTAATTTAACCTTTATCACTAGCATTCACTCATAAACCGTGCAACATAGTGAAATATTTCTCCGTGTGTGATGCATCACTAAGGATCAGTGGGATTATATTATTGATTTGCAGAGATATTCATTTTAGGGCTGAAGTAATTTAATGCTAGCCATTCACTTAAAGATATAAGGCCTGATTTAATGCCCAATTTCACAGTTCTCTTGAATTAACTAAATGATTTTTAAAAATAATTTGCCTCCAGGAGTTATAGTAATGGAGTACTCAAATTATTCAAGGAAGTATTTCAGCCCTAATTAATTTCACGTAAACTGATTCTGTGAAGTGTTTCTACTGAACTTCGAGTCCATTGGGCATTTATGTTAACAAACTAACGCATGATCACACTAATACTGAACACATTGAAATTTACAAGAACCGTAAGAGAGAGAAATAGAAAAATATTATCGAAAGAAAAGCTGTGTTCCTTAAATTCACTGAAAACTGAAACCAGAACAATTCTAGTACCTTTTTGTAATTTGATTTTAGTTTCAGAAATAGTTATTGGTACTAATACCAATAACTATCTAATGGTACTAATGCTAGGGTTCATCAGTTTGTACCAGCAGTGAGGATTAGATTAACTTGATTTTCTTTCATTCTCTCTCAAGATAAAAAATTTGTCAGGCTAACTTTGGTCCAACTTGCTTCCTTCTCATATAATTTGGATGTCCTCCAAACAAGGCGATAGAGTTAGCAATGCTTTGTGACCCCCCCCCCCCCCCCCCCCCCCCCCCCCCCCCCCCCCCCCCCAAACCTACTTCCCTCCCTCTACATCAACCAGACAAGTTTTTTTTTAAGCAAACAACGCTGCTCTGATGGTACTGGTTGATCACGGAGATCATGATGGTTCTGACTGATCAATTGTTTTGTATCTTAACACCATTCCATCGTCTGTGGAATGTGGTCTGCTGTGGTGATGCTCTGATCTTTTGATCCTGTTCTAGGTCTGGGTCTGCTGCAGACACTCAGGCGATCGCTGATGTGGTCACCTACCAACTGGGTTTCCACAGGTAACACGCAGGAAGCATTTAATTGACCACTCAACCACCACTCAGGCTTTGCTAACCCTTTGATTGTATGTGGTCCCGACACTAGCATTGAGCTGGATGAGCCCCCATTGGTGGAGACAGCTGCCAATCTGTTCAAAGCCAGCTGCTATCGCTACAGGGAAGAGCTAACTGCTGGGATCCTGGTGGCAGGATGGGACCGCAGGAAGGGGGGACAGGTACCAGAACACCAGCAAACAACCACAACACCAGGACATACACAAGTCCTCACTGGGTAAAGTAAGATACCCTGCATAGCTGAACCGATGTAGATTCCAATTGCTACATCGTTGGAAAAAGAGGTTGCTTGATCTTCGTCAAAACTCTACATAGTTACCCGGAAGTCGATGCACATTTGATACCCTGGAAAAGCTGCACCCGTTTCCTGGCCCCAACTTTCGTTTTCCATATGGCATTATATTTGTGCCACAATCCTGAGCACGCAGCTGCTCATTTGGAGTATGCTTTTCAATATGTTGTGCACGGAGTTCAAAATGCGTGCTCAAAATGATTTGTCTCATTTCAGTCCAGAGGTCCCCTAATTCCTACTGCTCTCCTTTGTCTGTCATCTGTGATGTCATTCGTATGGCAGGTGTATTCTGTTCCCATTGGTGGGATGCTGGTAAGGCAGCCTGTGTCGATTGGTGGGAGTGGAAGCAGCTACATCTACGGCTTCATGGACTCGAACTACAAACCCGGACTGAGCAAGGACCAGTGTCTTGAGCTCACTGCTGCAGGTAGGCCGCTGCAAGGCATGCTGGGAACAGTAGTGTTGTACCACTGTCAGTCTACTCATACCTTTCTCTCCTGCTTCAGCTCTTTCTCTGGCTATGGAGAGAGATGGCTCCAGTGGCGGCGTCATCAGACTGGCCAGCATTTCAGAGGATGGCGTGGAGAGGAAGGTTATCCTGGGAAACCAGCTGCCGAAGTGTTCCACCCACTGAAGGCCCACGGAACAGTGTTAACCTTGTGTTCTTTTGTGTTAATAAAGGTTTCAATAAGTTTCAATCGCACATCTGATCTTTGTTCTTCACTGTAGCGTTAGTATAGCATAACGTTAGAAGTAGTAGCCATGTTCATATCTGGCTGTGGTTCCTTGAACTTACAGCAGATGGAGACACGGTACAGTTGGGACCCAATGAGGCTCCTAGAGCTAGATCTGTAGGGTGAGGACATCCAGAGCTGGATCCTCCTGGTTATGACCAGATGGACATTCCTGAGATGAATTCCCTGGAATTCATCTCAGGAATACTGGGTTTTCAGGAATACATGGAAAACCCAGTGCTGCTACCAAAAGACAAGATGTTCCTTTAGCCAACTCTGATACTACTGGGACAACTGGAGGGTTCTTTCTTCACAGATAGTTGACACCTTCCCATAATGCACCTCTCCTGTCTTCCTTTATTTACCCCCCCACACCCCCATTGTTATGTTTTACATCACACCTCCTGACAGACAACAGGGGAAGAGGGTGGAGGTGACACCTGAAGCCCCTTTAACATAAGGTGATGTCATCTCTATCTGACACACACAGGTGTGTATTCCCACAGATGCCTGAGGAATAACAGTCAGGTTCTCGAGTTATCAGAAATAGGAAATGAAGATTTCTTTGGATACATACAGATTAGATTATGAAAAAGAAATAAAACCAAAATTGTATGAGGAATTTTATAAATCTGATCGATAAGTCGATCTCAAATTTTACTGAAGCATTTAAAAAGACCAACAAGGTAACTATTTTCAAATTATATCCGGTTCTTCAGAAAGAGAAGGGAAATATAACTTAATATATTAAAACAACTTCTTTCAGCGCTTTCCCTTAAATAACTTAATACAGACATTACACAGCAACCGAAGCTATTTTAATTGGCACCCCACATCAGACCCAGTCTTCCTCCATAACCAATATTACTTTCTCTGGTCACGACATTCCCCTCTCTTCATCAGTCACCAACCTTGGTGTAAGATTTGACCCTCAACTCACTTTTGAATCCCACATCAAACACATCTGCAAGATCTCCTTTCACCATCTCAGAAATATCTCGAAACTCCGTTCTTCACTCACCTTGAGTGATGCTGAAAAGCTGGTCCACGTGTTTGTCTCCTCCCGACTGGATTACTGTAACTCACTTCTCACCGGGATCCCTGATAAAAGTCTTCAAAGACTTCAGTATGTTCAAAACAGTGCTGCAAGGATCCTGATGAGAGTTCGTAAACACGAACACATCAC
>VRLP01006096.1:0-31206 GCA_009660295.1 Lophius piscatorius | reverse complement strand
ATAATTATATAAAGAGTTTGGTCTAGACCTGCTCTTTCTGGAAAGCACCTTGAGACAACTGTTGTTGTGAATTGGCGCTATATAAATAAAGATTGATTGATTGATTGATTGATTGATTGCTTTTTATTCGAAGCCTGCTGCTAAACTTTTGTTACAGTTTTTGTTACAGGGGGTTTAGTGGCAATGCCATTAATGGACGCATACACTCTCTGAATACTGGTTAGTACAGGTGTAGGCTGATGATCGGCAGAGGCTTATTTTGATATCACAGTTGACCAGCTGAGCAGTCTCAGTATGGTCGATTCCGTGCTGGTTACTAACAGGTGCCACGTCACATGGTTCACGTCCTGTGGGCACATTTACCACCAAGCATGAGCTACCATGGCTACAAACTTAACACCAGCTTGGAATTATTTCACCGTGAATGAAGAAAACTCAAAACTCACAATTTGTAACACCTGCAAGGCCCAAATAAGACGAGGAGAAGCAACCCCGAAAACGTTCCGGACAACAAACTTAATCAGACACTTAAAAATTAATAACCCTGAGGAACATACCAAGTTTTAAGAAGCCAACATTGGAAGATTGGCCAAAGCTAACAAGAGTGCAGAGCCAGCCACAAGCCCGCTGTCTGCATGCAATTAATTGTGGTTTTCCAACTTTCAAGAAAAAGAATCAGAATTGATAGGTCAGAATTTATAAAAATTGGTGATTTGAATTGGCCAGAAAGATCGCAATCGGTGCACCAATACTAGTCATTAATTGATATTCTCACATTTTCAGATTTGGTGGAACACCTCAGCACATTTGAATGTAGTGTTTCCTGTGCTGTAGCGTAAATCTCCTAGATTTTGGTACAGCGCAGGAAAGATTTTGGTAATAAAGAGGATATAATTATCTAACACCATGTTATTACCAAAGTAACAACTTTACATAAAACAGTATACAATTTGTACAGTATTACTTTCAACAAAGGGGAATGTTTAGAACATAACGGTTAGGTAAATTTCAACATTATAATAAAAGGTAATTACCAATTTTGATCTAATTTGGAAGGTATTACGCCGATATTAGCCTATAATACTGTTAAAAACATCAATCCATATTACCTCATTATTATCATATTATTACAACATTAATGTCCTCATATTACCATTTTTGAATCCAAATATTCCACTGATATAACAATTTTATTGTTAGCATTTTTACTAAAGTATTACTGTACTTTAACCAAATACTTTTACCTCATTTCTATCTTAAAATTTGTTTCCTCATTATTTTGTTAATGGTTGGGCCATTATTGACCCGTTACATAGATTCCAGTGAAATATTACCCCTGATTCCCATTGGTATTACCAACATATTACCTAGTTATTGCATTGGTAATTATATGGTTTTATATATGTATTACCTCTTTATTACCACACTATTAGTATTGCCATGCTGTAATGTAAAGTGCTACAAACAAAGTCTACTGTTCTAAGTATTGATTCAACTTCTTTACACAAGTAAAAGTGGAAAAATTCAGGCGATACATTCAAAGACTGAAAGTAACAGAGGGCCTTTTTATGGACTCCAAGTCAAATTGTCTTTTTTACAAATCTTACTGAACCTTATGATAATTAAATTAAATTGATACAGTAATAATAATGGCGGCACGGTGGCGCAGTGGTTAGCGCTACTGCCTCACAGCAAGAAGGTACCAGGTTCAAATCCACATGTGCCAGTTTTTCTGAGTTTGCATGTTCTCCCTGTGTCTGCATGGGTTTTCTCCACAAACTCCAGCTTCCTCCCACAGTCCAAAAACATGTGATATTGGTGACACTAAAATTGCCAGGATAATCAGTAGATAATGAATGAATACAATATTAATTTAAGGTAATGTAAACCTCAACTTTTATTATTGCCATTCACAGACAAAGAAGGAACACCGCAGGAATGAGCATCATTTAGAGGAACAAAAGATGGTTAAAAACACTGAATTCACTTTGTGTCTTGTGTTCCATGTTTTTTTTCTTTATTTGATTGGGGTTTTTTACGTATAATTCTTGTTTTGTTTTGTCTGGTGGGTGTGTTATACAATGAATACAGTAATGGCATGATCATTGTCCCTCCACTGATGTTTGGAGAGCACACATTGATGGTAAATTAAAAAAAGAATCCACTAAAGTAAAAAAAACTGTTGTGAAAATGTTAGGAGCTGAGAGTACAGATGTTTGTATTGAAATATAGCGAGTTAAATTAAAACGTTGTTAACTAGATAAATTCCGGGTTAAGTACAAATAACTGAAAAACGTACTTAAGTAGAGTAACAAATTCATAAACAGCACCTACCCACTGCTTGATGTTTTTAAAAGCTGTCTGTGGTGACACTTATGACCTGTGGCTGCACTCTGTTCCTTTTACATCTGAAGAGCCAGCCTGCCCTCCTGTGGCGGTAACGTTTTGACAGCAGAACATAAAGCACAGGGTTAATACAGGGGTGAAGATACTGCAGCACAGTACAAATGAAGTAAAACAGCTCCCAGTCATGTCCGTGGCGATAATGTCCCAGGTACACACATAGCTCCAGAACATAACCAGGCAGCCAGCATGCTGAGAAGGTAGCAGCAGCCAAGAACACCATGACAGAAGCTCTTCGGGTGTTCCTGGCACTAGACACTGACATTACAGGACTCTTGTGGAGAAAGAGAGCCAGTCGGATGTAGTTGAAGGCGATGACGAGCATTGGAACAAAGTAGTGAAGCACAAACTGGCTTAGGACCACTTGGTAGTGGTGTTCATGAATGGTTGGAAGGCAGAAGGTGAACTTAGCCAGACTCGGGCCAATGCTCTCTTTTGTGGCAAACATACGCAGTGGCAGGCTGATGAAGAAGCTCAGGGCCCAGACCAGAACAAACATGAGGATGACAACATCCATACTGGGTGGCTGGTATGGGTTGGTGATTATCATGGCACGGGTCATTGACACGGCACATAACGAGTAGGTGCTAGCTGCCAGGCTGAAGACCAGAAGAAACTGGTAGACTTTGCAGGAGGTGTTACCCAGTGGCCAGGAGTGGCTTACCACAGAGTGCAAAGTGAAAGGAATGAGCAGGAGGGTGAGGAAGTCCGCTAGAGTCAGGCTGAACAGGAGAATGTCGAGACGGTTCTTACGCAAAGTGTTGTACTTGGCATACAGAGAGAAGACTAGCAGGTTGGCACAGAGCCCAATGCCCAGGATCACTCCACACGTGCAGGCGAAGATCAGCTCATAGGTGTTGGGAACAGCCATTCTAGCACCAACCTGACCAGATCACCTTTCAGATTAAAAGAGAACAGAGGAAAACCCTAATTTCAAGGATTATTCATAGAGGAAGCATGATTTAAGAGATATAAAATAAAAGGTCTTTTTTTTTTCTCATTTTCTGACATGTTTAGTAGATAAAGTAGCAGTTTGCTGACCCATGATGAAAATAAACTCACTGCCTCATACAACTTTACCAAAACAAATATGATGTGATATCACCAAATTTAAACAGAAAAGGCTTCATAAAGCAACAGCAATATTGTTGTTAATCTACCAAATGACTCTTATTTAGTATTTGACTGTCTTTGAATATTTCAACTGAAAGCTTAATTAACTGGCACAGGACTTTGTCTTGTCAGAATTCACTGCATTTTATATTTATCTAATTTTTTGATCTACTCACCATTCTGGATACTCAAAGCAGCATCTTCAGGCTCATGTTTGGTAGTGAACTTATCGTATAATTGAAAAAAGAGAATTCTGTTTCACTGCTGTCCATCCTGTTAAACGGGACTGGAGAATGGTGAGGTGACAGCCTCACAACTCATTACAAAGTGTTATTGCTGAATGTGGAGGGAAGAAAGGCAAACATCTCTTCAGCCAAATTGATTCTGCATGACTGAGTTTAAAGAGAAATGGCCTTGGGGCAGCTGTTAAGAGAACATTGATGCCCTATAAATCCCCGATTTGTTATTAATCCAGAATATATATTTACCTTTCATATCTTTTTTTTGGTATAGTTTATTTTCAGTAACAGCTGAACCTGATTTTGAACCTTATTCAACCTGTTAATCTAATCTGTGTGTCCACAGTATAACATTCTCTGGGTTTTTCTTTTTGGGAAGCTGTTGTTGTAAAAAATGACCTTTCTCAAGTTATCTCATTATGGCAATGGTTTTTGGTAGTTTGGACTGTATGAATTCAAATCCACTCTACAAAGACCATCAGTTCATTGATTAGGTTCTGTGTCCGTCCCCTTCTCAGGAGATATAAATGTTTCTCTCCATTGTTTAATTGATTTCTTTGGTGTGAGCTGTCGGCTCCCATGTGGCTTTATCAGGCTTTCCAAAGCATTTATGACTCTGTGTCAGCTAATGGCCTACAGTATACACTACCGCTCTTAGAACAGGATACAACTGGTGCTGATGCATTTTCTAACCTCTCCATTACCAGGGTCTGAGCCGTGCATTCAGTGGCTGTTAAAAAATACCACATCTTCTCAAGGGGAGCAGTAACAGCTTATACGGTGTAGCTTATAGTATTCTCTACGTGCCAATGTCAACAAAAGTAACCAATCACGTTTTGTTTTCATATATTTTATAGTAAATTTTAAAAATCCAATTGACCCCAACTTTACCCGTCTTTTTTCTGCAGAAACTGCCCCTTCCCCTGTACACCGATCAGGCATAACATAAAAACTAACTGCAACCAACAAACGCAATCACATCACTGTTAGCGTGAAGTTTGCATCATGGATGATGGATGAATAACTTCAATGTTTGAAACACAGCAGAAATACAGCTAAAACTATGGAGAAGATAAACAGAGCAAACAAATTCCCATCAGTGACTTAGTTCAGTGCCATATAATTCTTATTGACAACAATAGCTCACTCATGAATTTTACTACGATAATAAATGTCTGAAATGTGGCATGAAAATATTTTGTTAGTAACAAGCTTGTTGTTCAGCACTGATGGCACATTTTTAGTGCCAAATATTTTGTGCTGGTCAGGAGGAACCTGGCTGTAATGTTTGAGAACCTATTTTTTTTTATTTTCTTTGTTTTATCAGTCAAACACTAAATATATACAAAAGCAAGAATATGTCTGTTCTTGTAAACATAAATATGTAATTTTTTCCTATACACCGTTTTAGTACGGCCTAATATGTGATCATGTGCTCATTTCCTTTTTTAGCCTTTTCTGTATATTAATTTCCAAAGTGACAATTTTTTTCTTACTTTTCCTCTGTGCTGCTTGTATTCATGATCATATTTTTGCTGCTCGCTCGCTCTCCGTTACTAACTCAAACACACACACTTAGCACACTGCCCTGCCCTAATCAGGTGCCACCAATACGCTGCTTTTAACAATTATCAATTTATAAAACCCTCTTACTGGTTGTCCTTTTTCTTACTTGTCACCAGGTGCATCATCTCAGTGAACTCGATCATGCATGTTGCACATGTGGTCTTTGAAAAATTATTTGTTGTAATTTTTACATGCTTACAGTAAGTGTTTATTCATGTCCTACATGTATATGACCAAACAGTCACCTTTCACAGGTACATAAATTCAGAAACTATTTTGATAAGCTGTTGGTACTTTGAATCACTGCAAAAGTTCCAAATATGGGCAGATTCTTAATTCTCATGATAGGATCTATTTGATATGCTGTCTTTGTCTTACATGGTCAAATACTCAATATCTTTTGTCTTTGCTGTTGGCTTAAAAACAAAGAAGCAATATGTCGATGTAATTTGGGCTCAGTGAATCTTTACAGATGCTTTTCGGTAGGTTCTAACATTGTTCCAACACAAAAATTGAATGTAGATAATAACCAGTTAATAAGTAGTGAAAATAACCTCTGCAGCTCCAGTTTGTTCCGTATCATCCTCAGATTTTAGATGTAGAATTGGGGAGTAATTAAATTCCAGATTATTATGATTTGCAATAAATCTAGTTTTGTAAAACACCATTTCATACAAATGTATCTTAAGAAAAAACAAAGCTAGCAATTAGTGCAAAGCCAAAATATATATTTTTTCTTTTGAGGAGGGGCTAAGATATTCAGTGTACAACCAGTACAACCAGTACCTAAAACACTCACTGGCACGTGAAGTATTGTCATGACTATAACTTATTATTTCAATCATCAGTTTTGGTTATCATTTCACCAATTAATTACTCGTTCTATAAAATGCCTGGTAATTGTGAAGCGACTGATCTAGATGTTCTAAAGCTGTTTTACACAACTAAATCAAAACTAGATCTATCCAATTTAACATCTCGAAAAGGCAATCAAGAAGCAGTCTTTTTTTGAGAAGCTAGAAGCTAGCTTTTTGAGAAGCGAGGTAGGATTAGTTGTTAAATGATCGTTTTATTGTTTAAGAAAAAATGATAAGTTGGACATTCGAGCCATGAGACTGAAGAAAAAATAACACATTTCTTATCACTACACGTTTAATGTTTGATTAACTGGAAACCTGTACAGTTTGCCCTCAGTGCAAGTGACAAGTATTACATGAGTCTTAGTGTCGCTGTCTCGGGCTTGTCCTATAAAAATAAACTATGGAAATGGTGAGAGTGGGCTTGATGAAACAACCAATAAGTTACAAGTGCATAGTCTAAGATGGGAAGGGAAAGCAGGGACATCAAAAAGAAAACAAAACATTAAAACTAAACCACAAAAGAACATGTACAGGATATGACTAAAGTGCATAATGGAATTTAGTCAGCAGCACCATGATACATTCACAAAATAAATACACATTTCAAAGTGAAATAAATTATGATAGACCTGTTCAAACAGATGTATTCAGTCAACAGTCTGTATTTAACTCAGTCCATGATAGTCAAACCATACTGAGCCAAACAAAAATAGACCGTTCAGCGTCCCACATTTGTAATGTTGATGTAAATAAGGTTTCGAAGGCCTACAGATGCTCCAAATAAATATGAACCTATGATGATGTTTTGAGTATAGTTCACAAACCTCAATAAGCATTACATTGAAAATAGACATATGGCAAAACATTAACATACAAGTACAACCCGGGGCCTCAATAGTCTCTCAGATTCCAGTATAGTTTGGTCAGTGTCTTAGTGCAGTACCATACAAAGGTTTTATGGGAGTCTCTTTGATGGGGTACTGTATCCTTCATGGCTCCTTTGTGCGGACAGATCTTGTCCGCCTGCGTTTCTTGTCACTTTCCCTACGTCGGCCCGACCTGACCTTTTTTTTCCTCTTAGTGGCCACTTTAAGTGGCTGGTCCTTATAAGCCATACCCTTGTTGGTCTCCTGGGGCAGATTGTGGCCCTCTCTGTCCAGGCTAAACTTGTCAGGTATGTTCTTGGTGGCTCCTGGGGACTTCTCATGCAGGGCATTCCCAGTAAAGCTTTGGGCCTGAGTTCTGCTCTGCAAAGGTGGAGCTCGCTCATTGGCTGTGTGCACCTCCTCGAGCAGCTCATGCAACCACATGCGACGCTTGAACTCTTGCAAGGAGCGCCCCTTGTCATGCATCAGCTGGGCGTGGCTCACTGACCTCCTCCTTGAAGCATGGAAGTAAAAAAACAGAGTCAAGTCAACATATAAACCTAAAAAATATCCTAAAACAGTATCATGCTAAAGATGGGAGCACAACCAAGATCACTTTTCTCTGAGTCTGTCAGAAATCTCAGATCTCTTAAAGTACCAGTGAAACAAAAGTTAGACTTTTCATCCACACAAAACTTTTTTTTTATTTCATGCTACACTTGTATTAAATGCCTGTGTGAAACTGCTGTAGAAGTGATGTAAGATTGAAATTTAAGATGCTGTAGTTGCATGCACTCAGTCCAGTAGGTGGCAGCCGAAACAAGTTTCTGAAACTAAAGCGCCCAGAGTTCAAATATTGTAAAGTTTATTCACCTTAATTTAATCTATGCAGGTAAACTGTGACATCTAAATCCATATAATAAACCTTTCACAAAATATTTCTCATTAATATTTAAGTCTTATCAGTTATTCAACTTTAAAGTTAAATATTGCAGTGGATTGTTATTTATGGTTATAAAAAAATAAATATAAGTGAAAACCTACGATCTGCTACTCATGGCTTCGACTGGTTTCCCATCAAGAGTCAGTGAAGAGCACAGCAAGAACACAACCACACTCCAGTGATGAAGCATGACTAGAGTGCACATCCTTGACCTCAAGATCTGAAAAACAAAATAAATACTACATCAGACACAAGTTAGGCATTATTTCTTTTTATAATTCTTACTAAACTAGTTATCTGCAAGTCAAATGTATTTGTCAGCAATTTGGCAACATTCCTGTGTAAAGATTGCATCCAGGCTGTATTACCTGTGCCAATAAGACTTACATGGAAAATCCACAAAAAAAGGGGTCTCTTCAGGCTGTGAGGAGATGAACTTGTTGCTCAAATGAATATAAAATAACTAAAAAAATTCATCAGCCAAATAAAGTTTAAAAGCTGTGTCCAGGTCCATTGGTGTGAAGACAGCCCGGGGAGATCCCCTGTCAGTCTGTTCCATTAATATTCCTCCCATCAAAGTCTGCTGAGCTATCTATTTCTCCACAGCGTCTCAATTAAAAGAGAAATAAAGATGCAGCAGCAGCCTATCTGCTTCAGAACAGAAGAGCACAGAGAAGAACTGCAGAGCCACTCCACTCAGTTTCGCAGTGATCTCATGGACAGTAATGATGAAGCATCTTCTCTGGGGCTGGAGATCAGATCTGAGAGGGTTCTCAGTCTAGCACTGTGAGCGAGAGTGTGTGAGTCTGCCTGAGAGAGGCAAAGAGAGAGAGAAAGTGCTCTTTGGCTTAGGATGCATTCACTACCTTAGCCTCTACCCATTAAGTCCAGTCCTAACACCCTCCCTAACCTCAACACACTCACTTCTCTCTCTCTCCCCCCACCCCACCCCTTGGAACACACCTGCTGCGACAAGACAGTGGCACCCAGGCAAATCCAAGCCTTCACACAACAAAAAGTATACTTAATATTATCTTTGAATCAGTTTTTAATTCATTAAGTCAAAAGTCAACTAAGAATTTTAATCATAACGAGGTCAGAACTGGCAGGTGTGCACCAATAGCTGTAATCAAGGCTTACCAAGTGGAGAGTGTGCAAGGGGAGGGGCAGGGTTACTCCAAAGTAAACAACTAGGCCGAACCACTTTCCCAGGGGAGAATGGCCATAACCTCAGAGAAACCCAACCCTCAGCCTCTTACTGCAGACCATTCAGTTCACCTCCACTCTGCCTCAACAAACTAGCTCACCACCAAATGGTTACAGTGGGTTCTGAGGTATTTCTCAATTTCAGCTACCAAGGAAAGTGAAAAGCTTTGTGTTGGATCAGGTTTATACAGTCCCAACTGCGCTGTTTATATGAAGAATAACGGTCTCAAACATTCACCCAAGTCCGTCAGGAGTCTGATGTAGGATGTATCTTTGCGACTGAAAGTGCATGTGTTTCTATAACATCATATGGATTTACACCAAATTTGGCAATATATGCAAAAAGGACTAGGCAGTTATGAATTATCTTGTTATTCAACATAATTTATATGGTTGTTTACTTTAGAAATCTTTCTAATCCTTTTATATTTCTTCAGCCCAACTGGGCCTTCAGTACTAAAGGCCAACAATTAAGCTGCCCTCAAATGACTTCATGGTCACAATGAGGCGGTTGACTGTTTGACTGTGGTCATACTTGGTGACCACACCAAATTTAAAGAGACAGCAGCATTAATCTAGTGGAGTAAAGTGGATGAAACAAGGTTCAACACCTCTGAGGGATGTACACTAATTGCACAGACACACACTGAAACCATCAAGGAAGTACCACACTTACGCAGAATAACATGATGCTGGTTCACAAATATAGATTGCATATATCTCAAATAACTCTCATTACTTAGTATTAGACTTATGACTTCCAGTCACATTCCCAAATACGAGCACAGAGAAAGCAACAATACCATAAAATGTAAATAGCACAATCAGGATTCTGGATACTGGGGGGCCCACAGTGGGGAAATCTGATTGAGGCAGACAGGGAGAGAAGAAATGAAATAACGTTGGGACGGATAGGAACAAACTATTCACAATACATGTATCTCAATTAAAATACATAATTTGATTCTGACAATGTAAAAACCAGCAAACAAGACCTTGCTGATCTAGACGGCCCACCACTGGGCTAATAAATGCTGACAGTGGAATGTACAGGCCCTGAAAACTCATGTAGTGCTGCTCGTTGGAGCCAGTGTGGTGACTTGTTGGTTCCGGAGAGTGTTCGCTGCTCTGGTACTTATGTGTGGATCTGTTGTCTGTTGACATGCTGATGAATTGCCCAATTTGTATAAATAAAGTCTTCTGACTCTTCTGACGAAAAGTTAAATTTGCTTCTTTTTATGGTGGTGCTACATTTAAAGTGAAAAGATCTCTAAATTAATTACATTAAATTTCATATCAGAGATATGTCAATCAAAAGCAAATTTTTTAAACACATGATGATAATGAAAAGTAAATCAACAAGCCCATTCGGAATCATGCTCTGGGGACGTTGAATGTCAGTGCATAATTTCATGGCTACCCATCCATTTGTCTGAACCAAACTATTGAACCAACATACAAAGTGACATTGCCCTTGTCTGTGTCTTTTATGTTGTAAAACTTACAAAATGTTATGGTTTATAATCACAGAGTTGACTGGATTTTGTGTAATCGGTATAAAACGTACTTTGAACATGAATATTTGTTGTCTGTGTTCTCACTGCTCATGAAACTTCCTCAGTTTTTGTTAAAGTTGGTTAAATCCTGCCAGGAAATTGTTATCAATCTTTTTGAACGTTCCTGTTATTCATTATTGGGTCATGACCCATCAGCTGTGATTAATAGTAAAGCCTGCTCTGACACACTCAGTGAAATTCTACTGACATTCTGCAACACAAATCACCAATGTCCTCAACACCATAATCTTTTCTCAAGGTCCATTACACTTTATACTTTCATTGGATTTCTTATTTCTCAATAATGCCATTCTTAGTAATAATTTAGATTACTTTATTATCCATTACAAATCAGTATTATAGGGACAAAGTCAGTGTCATACTTGACATTTACCTGCAAACTAGCCAACGATCTATTATTCTATTATTGTTGACTCTATCTTTAATTGTGGCCTCACTTTATCATTACAATGATTTGGAAATTACTTAATAAGTCTTACATAAATTTTGAAAAAGTATAATGTTAATGTGATGCAACGTTGCTTCCACTGAAATCATATGAATGCACAGCTATTAATTGTTAAAACAGGTTGTCAAGTGATTCAGATGAATACAGTCCCCTCAAATTCCTGAGTCATTCATGTGGCCGCCTGACTTACTTGCACTGCTGTAGTCGATGGAATAACTCGAATTTCTCCTTGTGACCAGAGCCCATAATTTATTTCAATGAACAGTGATGATTAGTACAACCACTTCAGGCTAGACTCTCGACCAGTTGGTGGTAACGTTCTTAATAGAGGTCTCAGTATTTTCAGCAGCAGTCATGATTCAATTCAGCAAGGGGTCTTGAAGGGTGTTGGAGCTGGGACAAATATATGGCAGACCCCCCCCTACTGTCTCCAGAACTCAGCTTTCTTCTATTTCCAGAGAGTCTGCCCCAAACTTCCAACACTTTGGGTAAGGAAAAAATACCTCATTTGATTCCATTCTATAAAGACTTTACCTGCAAAAAATATGAAAAAAATCCCATTTCCTGGCAGACAGCAGCGAATGGAACAAGAGCCAGGAAAGCTGTTTTTGATTCATGCTAAATTGCACTCTCAACACAGAACAGCATTGCTGTCCATTTTTTATCCTTTTTTATTCTGCACTGACTTCACATTCACACGTACCGAACATAAACACACACACACACAAACACACACACACTTCAGTTGTAAAGAATTCATACTCTCCTGTTCCAAGCATGCAGCTCATACACACTCTAAATTCAGAGAAACACCCTCATTCTATGTTTGGATTCAGAGATCAGCATCTATTTCTGATGTTTTGTACCCTTTCACCCCGTCGGTCCACCCAATTCTGTCATAAATTCTGGTTTTAATTGCACCAACAGGTCCTGCTTTTGTTGCAACATTACATTCAGAATCCATATGTTCTTACTATGTACCATTCTGAGTGTGCCAATAATTGTATCTCATTTACAATACCACCCCCCTTTAACTCCGAGAACTGTCCTAGTTTGACGACGAATTTAAAATTGCAGCAAAGTAAAAAGGTGAATATAAACACTCTCGGAACACCCAGTATCTGGTTAAAACAATATTGCAGTGCAGTTTCTTGTAAACCTGAAAATCAACAATTAGCAGAAAACAGAATCAGAGTATTTGATAATGGCTCCTTTATGATGAAGTCAAGGCTTTGATTGCTCGGCCATTTATTCACATGAGAACCTCAGGTTTGTTATCCTGGAAAACCTCACTTGAAAAATGGCTTTTGCAGAGTTATTTTCCCTCTTAATGGTTTTTTAATGGTGAGCTACAGTTTCACTTAGTTCATTTGAGAAATGCTTTACAATGTCATTTTGTGGGCTGTCAGACGAGTTTGTCTGTAATCATTCACACCTACCAATCACAACTGTCATCCGAGGATTGCTCTTTATTCCACTTTACCTTCTTCTGGTTCAGCTGTTTTCAACAGCTTTGCTCATGAGCCAGAGTTTTACTAATAAACACTGAGGAGATGAAATTTAAATGTTCAGTTTTCTCTTCAGTTTGTACGGTATTGGTACTTAAATGTGTCCGTTTCTAAGAGCAAATTCTGAATCTGAATACTTCATAGTGACAAAAATTAGGATTTAAAGATGAGAGCTCCTCGTCCGATTTCATGGGTAATATTGCAAAGTTCCTCATTGAAATACAGTTAGGGCTGATGATTCTGTTACAGAATAATAGGAACGTAGAAAAGAAAGTTCACCTTTCCTCATTCCATGTAAATCAACTTTTCTTATAATTACAATAGTAATATTGTTTTGGAGCTTCATGTAAGTATTTTTTTCATTCATAAATTTGACTAATACCTAAATAAATAGTATAATCTACCAACAATCCCTTTGCCCTTGAAATGTAATAAAACACTTAATGGAATATTAGGTCATCTTGGGTTTTTTTTTTCAAATAATCAACTTACCAACAGAAAAATATCAAATATTTATGGCTTACATTGTTTACGATCCATCACTGACCAACCTGGATTCCATTGATACATGGAAAGTTAATTTTATTATTCTTATTGAGATAATAATATATTTCTGACCCTTGATTCACCAATATTTATGGCACTTGTGATATACTTTACATCTTCATATCCTTACTTCTGTTTAATTGTATTGCTATTTACAGAAGCAAATGCTGGCATTTAGGTTTTTGAGCCCCAACGTATAATAAACAGTTAAGTCAGGGTGTCAGAAGGGTCACTGCTGAATTTTAAGAGGCATACATCCTTTACATTACCTTAATCCTGTTCAGGGTCCTGTTCAATTACTTACCTGAAAATGGCTGAAAGCTGTGACTGTTTCTATATCTGATAGAAATCGCGATATTTGTAAACCACCCTCTGTTATCCGATTGGGGCCGATTTCTTATTTATACTTCATGCACTGGTGCAAGTGGAACCACCTCCAGATCAACGCGGGTAAGACCAAGGAACTGGTAGTGGACTTCCGCAGGCACACCCCCCCACACACCGGTGAACATCCAGGGAATGGACATTGAGATGGTCATGTCCTACAAGTACCTTGGTGTTCACCTGAATAACAAACTGGACTGGACTCACAACTCCACGGCACCGTATAAAAAGGGTCAGAGCCGACTGTATTTGCTGAGGAGACTGAGGTCTTTTGGAGTGCAGGGGCCCTCCTGAAGACCTTCTTTGACTCTGCAGTCGCCTCGGCCATCTTTTATGGAGTGGTCTGCTGGGGCAGCAGCATCTCAGCTGCTGACAGGAGGAAACTGGACAAACTGATCAGGAAGGCCAGTTCGGTCCTGGGATGTCCTCTGGACTCGGTGCAGGAGGTGGGAGACAGGAGAATGATGGCCAAGCTGTCATCTCTCCGGGACAACGTCTCCCACCCCATGCAGGACACCATCTCTGCACTGGAGAGCTCCTTCACCCCAAGTGTGTGAAGGAGCGATATCGCCGATCTTTCCTTCCTGCAGCAGTCAGACTCCACAACCAGCACTGTTAGCAACACACACACACACACACCTACACAACTACACACACACCTACCTCACTTGCACTTTGCACTATGGGACAATACACTTCCCAACATGTCCACAACTGTACATTTAATTTAATTTAATTGCACATAATGCTCTGTTATTCTGTTATTCTGTATTCTGTAACATGCTCTGCTGCTGTAACCCTGCAATTTCCCCATTGTGGGACTAATAAAGGTTATCTTATCTTATCTTATCTTATAAGCTCAGTGGGGCTCTTGCCAGATACTTGCAGTCTTTAGAAATATCCACTATCAAACCAATTCTTAAATCTAAAAATACCAAGGAACAAAGTGACTTCAGAGCAGTTGCACTTACATCCCTTGTTATGAAGATTTTACTATAAAAGATATGGTGGTCTCCTTTATAGATGCCCACCTAGATCCCTTACAGATTGCTTGCCAGACTGGCAAGGGTGTTGAGCATGTGAAACTTTTGAATTTTAGATGGAGTACATACAGTATAAGATGCCGCCTCACATTTTAATTGAACATTTTACATCTTATTTCTGAACAACATAGTCAAAGTTTTCTCCAAGATTATTGGAGCATTTTGTCTTGTGCTCCATTTGTGAGAAAGAGGTGGCTGAGAAAGCCCAAAAAATAATCAGCCAATCAGATCAGGTTCTTTCGACTGAATCCTCTCTGATACCTTCAGCCTTCCTTGAGGAGAACAAACGGTTACTCCAAGTCATGTTTTCCTTCAGCTATTAAGTTGCTAAACGCAGATAGCACTCATTTTAAATTACTTTAATTTGCGAGTAAACATATTTTCTTTTTTATCAATATTCATTTTTATTAACTTAATTAAATGACATGTCTTATTTATTGCTTTTATATATTAAAAGTAACTTGTCCGTTTCCTCTAAAATTTTAACTCTATCTGGTTGTCTGTTGAAGTTGAATGTATGGTCACTGAAAGCTGTATTGCCTGTTACATGGAAATGTATTGCCTGTTTGGAATAATACAGTTGTCTGAACTGAACTGAACAACCATAAATTGTATTCCCTTGGTACTGCCACTACCTCGTAGCAAAGCAAGGTTCTAAGAACCGTCTGCGTGACTAATCAATTTTTTTTCCTCAAACCCATCACTGGACTAGAAAACTGCCGTAATGGCTTAATGGCTGATATCTTGAGACAATGCCAACTGATGGATAGATGCCTTCAGTACAAAGGGCACAAGATTGAGATGCATTGTTGGACATGTTGCTTATTATAACTGTACCTCTGTAAAGAGGCTTTGGATTATAAGAAATTCATATTCTTTGAAAGCTCCCGCAGGCCACGTAAAAGAAGGCAGCGAGCCGGATTCAACCCACGGGCCTTGAGTTGAGACATCCGTCTAGGATGTAAAAATGAGAAACTGAAACATATCCAAGTCATATTTCCTAAATGCGAAGAGAAATGAGCAGTTTCTGCTACAGATCAGTCTGTAAATCCGTTTGTGGTGTTTGGGTCTGTGGGACTGGTTTTCAATGTTTGCTAAAAGAAGAATTGTGCGACTTATTTTTCTTCAAGATAACATATAGGGGCATTGGCTCATTTTCTTTAAAAGAACATATTTTAAAGAACATATTTTCAATGACTTTATAATATAATATACCCATATGAAAGACGATGAAGAGGAGGAGCTTTCAGAATACGAGGATCCCAGTCAAAGAAGAGCAGTAGCGCATGAGCAAGATCACTCTATCGACAGCCACCAAGTGAAAAAAAAAAGTGTTAAAAAACAGAACGGACTTTTTGCTCAAGGAATGAGCCACATTGTCTACTTTGAAATTTTCATCCTGGATTCCATCCAGAAAATCATTCTGGATTTAATTATTTGGAAGGGCCATGTGTTTCTGGAGATATGGAAGTAGATGGACTTCAATTATTTACATGAAAAAGTTGGGGTTCCTATCCTTGCTGGAGTTTTCAGATCCAAAGGGGTGTCCATAGAATCCCTGTGGTATGAGGACTGGCAGGGAACTTTAACTTTATTTCCAGTATTATTATAAAACTCTGCCCCTGGTGTTTTGATGTTGATCCCTGTAGACAGAATGGAACAGCAGCTCCGCCCCCAATCAACTGCTTTCCTCTGAGAAAGGCTGATCTGCTGGATGTGGTGAAACAAACATTCTGCCAATAGACAGTTTACCCGGGTTAAGACTCTGTCTGTCTTATACTAGTCAGGCTTCTACCCGTCAGATCCTCCCAATTGGTTTTAAAGACCATCAATTACGTTTAACAGAGCTGGTCTTATCTCTGGTTTGAGATTCAGATTTAGATCCCTTTTGAATTTCAATGAATAAACTTCATATGATTTTAAATTCTTTGAAAATTTTAAACTGTTTGAGAAACAACAACTTGTTGGCCGGCGATGGGAGGCAGGGAAGGCCTAGATCAGAGTTTTCAGTACTTTTTCTATTCTACACCAAATTTTTCGGAGAGCTGTGGAACAGTTATATCTTGAAATCAGGGAGCTGGTGTGTGTATCTGCCTCAAACAATAATCTGCTATTCTCCAACAGGCCGCAGCTAGACCTTCCTTTAAAAGAGAGCCAAGGGAGCTCTGGTTCATGCCAGATTCACCATGATGAAGGACATGGATACTCCAACCACTTTCTCTGTATTCTGGAGAGGTGTGAGAGACATGTGATCTCCGACCCGGCTGATATGAGGAGGAATGGGACTAGATGGACTACCCACTGACTTTTTAAAACACTTTTGGAATATCCTTGTGATATTCCAAAAGAGAATGTTTTAAAGTAAAGAATATTTTGCAGTTTAGTGATCATCCTGCTATACAGGAAGGGAGACCTAACTCTCTTGAAAAACTAAAGACCAGTGGCTCTTTTACGCTAAGTATAAACACACACTGTAAAATTCTGTCCAAGGTTTTATCCAACAGACTCAAGGTTATCAAACTGATTGAGCAGACTGGTCTTACTGTGTGTCCAACAGACTGGACAATTTCATTTTTAATGAAACATTTTTAATCTTTGTGTGTAATTCGTATCATCTCCATAGACTAGGACACGGTGTTTGACCTTGTCCACCACACCTTTCTGGTTGCCAAACTACAGGCAGGTGGGCAGTGGTCCAAACCGTTCCCAAAGTCTGGGTCATGACCCACAGATGGGTCCCATGAGATTTTTCTGGTGTCAACATATAAAGTAGTTTACGACTGTTAAATTATATCTGCAGATCAAATCACTGTGAAACTGTCTCGGGTCTGAAACCCCGAACTTTGAACCCTTCATTCATCCACTTATTATGCACCATCTGTTTATCTGCTAATTTCACATCTGCACCTGGTCAACTTTAAACTACATTTGAATTTACTGGTCTATTTTAAAATGTTTTAACATATATATATATATATAATATGTCTATTTTTATAATGTTGGAGAGCTGAATTTATATTTTGTCAGGTGTGTTAGCCTCTGGTTATAGGCTCCCAAGACAAAGTGATCTCAGGAAAGGTACAACAAAGAGATGCTGACAGTCGTCTCTCCTAATCTTGGGTTCCAGGAAATCACAGTCCACCACTGAAGTGTCTTATCAAATCATGGGTAGTACTGGTAGGGCTTTGTTGGACAAGTGTATGAGTTTTCAATTAAATGCAATTAAATTATATAGAATATGCAGATTCACATAATGAGGCCATACATTTTGACGAATTAACTCAATAAACAGTTATATAAACAGACTGTATTGGGACTGAGATGAAATACAAACATAAATACGATAAATCTTCCTGAAAGCCAGCATAAAATACAAATTAATCTCTACATGTGCATGTGCATGAACAACACTGAAAATATGAACTCATTCTATCTTTAAGTTAAATTTGCTAACCAGCAGTAATTAACATGAAAATTAACTACAGTCATTGTCACAACGGAATTAAATATATTTATAAATGTATCAGTTGTTTAACATACTCACAATTCAATAGCCACACACAACCACCAATAAAAAGGTAAAACATCCTCTACTTACCAGCATCACCATACACTGAAGTAGGAGAAGGATCTGTGCCAATCTTCAGGGAGGATGCCGAAAATACCACTCAGAAAGGGTGAAGCCCAATAGCCCAAATAGCACTTGCCTTTTTAACAGAAGGGTTAGGCTAAGAACGATTCAAACACCCAAATGAATAGGCACCATTGAATTTGTGACACCTTGCCCAGAATAGGGACCCAGACCGGGAGGGGAGCTCATAGGTGAGCGTCTGATGACTGAGCTTTCGTCCACGGAGCTCAGCCGGGCTCAGTTCGAATAATCCTCATGGAGCATTGTGGTCTCATCATCATTTGGTCATTGTTTCCGAAGCAAACAATGTTCTGGTTGGAAAATATGGAACTATAAGCTTCTTTAGAAATGTTCGTGCCTGACCATTAAGGTCTTTGTAAGTGAGCAGAAGGATTTTGAATTTGATTCTAGATTTTACCAGGAGCCAATGCAGGAAAGGTAGGATAGGAGAGATATGTTCTCTTAACCTGGTTCTGGTCAGCACACGTCCAACAGCGTTCTTGATTAGCTGGACGGGCTTCAGAGACTTATTGGGACTACCTGCTAGTAGGGTATTACAGCAATCCTGCCTGGAAGTAACAAATGCATGAACTAACTTTTCTGCATCTTTTTGCGACCGAATGTACCGTATTTCAGAAATATTACACAGATGAAAAAAAGCAATCCTAGAAATCTCTTTAATGTGGCAGTCAAAGAACATATCCTGATGAAAGATAACTCCCAGGTTCCTCACATTGGTGCCGGAGACCAAGGTACTGCTGGAAGCCAAGGTCATACCCTCAAGAGTAGATATATCATCAGATAAATTGATCTAAGGTGCTTGGGTCCCAGCACATTAACTCAGTTTTATCCGAATATAATAATAAGAAGTTGCAGGTCATCCAGGTCTTAATGTCTTTGAGACAACTGGGGAAAAGATAACTCCCAGTTTCCTCTAAGTGGTGCTGGAGGCCAAGTTCATACCATCCAGACTAGATATATTATCAGATAAATTGTTTCTAAGGTGCTTGGGTCCCAGCACAATAACTTCAGTTTTATCTGAATTTAATAGTAAAAAGTTGCAGGTCTTCCAAGTCTTAATGTCTTTGAGACACGTTTCTAAATTGGACAAGTGATTAGATTCACCTGATTTCATTGATAAGTACAATTGTGTGTCATCTTCATAACAGTGAAAGTTTATAGAGTGCTTTCTGATAATGTTGCCTGAAGGGAGCACATATAGTGTGAGTAATATTGGCCCAAGCACAGATCCCTGGGGAACTCCGTGGGTAACTTTGCTATGCATGGAGGATTCATTGTTAATAGATACATCCTGTGTGTTCTGTCACATAAATATGACTTAAACCAATTTAATGCAGCATCTTTTAAGCCAATTAATTTTCAAGTCTTTGTATTAGAATTTGGTGGTCAATAGTATCAAATGCAGCACTAAGATCTAACAAGACCAGAACAGAGGCCAGTCCCTCATCAGATGCCATTAAAAGGTAATTTGTAACTTTAATCAGTGCTGTTTCTGTACTATGGTGAACTCTAAAACCTGACTGGAAATCCTCATACAAACTAATATTACGCAGAAAATCCCACAATCGTTCGGCTACCACTTTCTCTAAGATTTTAGAGATGAAGGGAAGGTTAGATATCGCCTGTAATTTGCTAAAGCCTTAGGATTAAGTGTCGGCTTTTTAAGCAATTGTTTGATTATGGCTATTTTAAAGGACTTTGATTCGTAGCCTGAATTTGAAGACAGATTGATGATTTCTAATAGAGAGCTGCCGACTAAGGGTAAACTTTCTTTAAGTAGACTAGTTGGGATAGGGTCTAGGAGACAGGTTATTGTTTTGGAGAAGGAAATAAGGGAAGTTAATTGTTTCAGATCAATAGGAATAAAGCGGTCTAGATCTGCTCCAGGTCTATCTGTCGTGTCCATGCACTTAGTCCTGGGGTATAAACTTGAGCCAATTGAAGGCAGGAGGTTGTGGATCTTGTCCTTAATACTTATAATTTTGTCATTAAAACTCATAACGTCATCGCTACTAAGGGTTTTAGGAATAGGGGGCTCAATAGAACTCTGACTGTCAGTCAGCCTGGCTACAATGCTGAACCTGGGGTTGTTTTTATTTTCCTCTATCAGTGCAGAGAAATAGGCCGCTTTGGCACTGCGGATGGCTCTCTATATGCAATAGGCTTTGAACTTGTTAACAGCCATGTTATTATCATCTGTAATGTCCTTCATTGACTCAGTTAGGTTCGGTAAAATCCATGATTTTGACATCTAGCGCCTTCTGGGAGGCACAGATTAGGGGCTTCTGGGCCAAATCTTCAAGTTACTATCGGTTAACAGAGTTTTCTGAAGGTACAATTTTTCATGAAATATAAATCAATAACTATTCCCTTGTATGTCATACCTGTAAATACCGGCTTAGTAGTTTTATTGTGCAACCCTAGTATTCAGAAATGAGGATATTTGTATTCACAGTGAATACAGACATTTAAAGAACCGCGCGCTCCATGTCAACACTGTGTCACAATTGTGATTCAAACAGACATGAGCTTCATAACCAGGTTAATTGTGTGAATGTAAACACACCCGGTGTGAATAAGAACCTCACAGTCACGTTTATTGGTGTAGTGTCAGCTGATAAAGACCAACAGTCAGAGGATTCTGACCGCAGTGGGAGATTAAAATAATGGACTCTTCCTGCCGTGACCTAGCTGTGACAAACTCCCTCTGCTCTGGACTGACTGCTTAATTACCAGCCGCTGATAGCCCTAGATAAGTTTGCCAAACAAAGGAGGGCAGCTGAATTATCAACTTGGAGGGGGATGGCGCAAGGAAGGTTGGCATGAATGAATAATATTATCTAATATTTGAGTAGTACATGAACATATTTCTGTCTGTGCTTTCTATGGAAGCAAAAACATTCCGTGATCAGAGAAGCAGCAGGTGGAATGTCCCTTAGCTGCAGACCAAGAGCATCTGAACAGCCTGCAGCATGGGAGATGTGTGGCTGCTGCAAAATCCAAAAACATTAAATGTAATTCTCAAGTCCTACCATCACCAAGAGAATAATGGTAATAATTATCCCTCGAATGGAGTAAAGGTTGATAGAATAGAAAAGAATAGATAACAATAGAATACAATACAATTATAAAACTTTATTAATCACCCAAAGGGGAAATTTAGTCGTTGCAGCAGCTCAGGCATACAGATATTCTAAAGGTGACTAAAAATGAACACACCACCGGTGGCTCAGATGGTAGAGCAGGTGTCCACTTATCTGAAGGTCGATGGTTCGAAGTATATATATATATATATATATATATATATATATATACACACATATATATATATACACACACACACATATATATATATACATATATACATATATATATACATCAGATTTAGATCAGATTAAACTTTATTGTCATTGCACAGATTACTACAGAAGTACTGAAACAACAAAATACAGTTAGTATCTTAACCAGTGCAAATGAGAAGCATATATATAGTATAGTATAGAAATAGTATAGTAATATTAGAGTGCAGAGTATAGAAGTAGTAAAGTGCAGGAGTAGTGCAAATATACAGTAGGGCAAATATCGGAGGGGGTTAGTGCAAGTGTCCGGGTAGTTGTTGGTTAGACCCTGGTGGAAAGGGGTGGCATCATAGAGGTGCGGAGTTCAACAAGGTGACAGATTTAGGGTAGAAGCTGTCCCTAAGTCTGCTGGTCCGGGATCGGAGAGACCTGTAGCGTCTCCCAGAGGAGCAGGGAGTCTGTCTGGGATGAGAACAGTCCCTAACAATACTGCGTGCCTTGCGCGTACATCGTTTACGCTGGACAGTCTCAATGGAGGGAAGTGAGGATTCGGTGATGTGTTGGGAAGTTTTTACAATCCTTTTCAGAGCTTTACGGTCCGAGACAGAGCATTGGCCATACCGAACGTTGAGGCAGTTGGTGAGGATGCTGCCAATGGTGCAGCGGTAGAAGGTTCACCAGAATCTGAGGAGATAGCTGGACCTTCTTTAGTCTCCTGAAGAAGAAGAGGTGCTGGTGAGCCTTCTTGACCAGGGTTGAGGTGTTGAGGGAGAGAGGTCCTTGGAGATGTGGACAGCCAGGAATTTGAAGCTGGCAAAGCGTTCATCTTCCAGCATGGAAGCATGTGAATAGGTATGTGTGTGCCACCTTTAGTCTTCCTGTAATCCACAATGATCTCTTTGGTTTTCTTGGTGTTGAGAGCCAGATTGTTATTGCCACACCATGGGGCTAGGTGCTGGACCTCCCTTCTTGAGGCCAACTCATCGTTGTTTTTGATGAGGCCAACCACCATAGTGTTGTCTGCAAACTTAATAATGGTAATACAAACATGTATAGGTTTGCAGTGGTAGGGGAAGTGGGAGTAGAAGAGAGGACTCAGCACACAGCCCTGTGGGATGACGGTGTTCAGAGTGAGGGTAGAGGAGTCTGTTGGTTAGGAAGTCAAGTTCCTGTTCTATTCCTTTCTTAGTGTAGTCATGTATTTCCTGTCTCATATTTGTTATATGTGTGTGTTTCTTGTATTCTTCCTTCTGTTCTCCTCTTGTGTGATTGTCCATCCATTCTCCTGTGCTCTTCCTGCAGCTGTGTCTCCTTATTCCAGTATCAGTACCATTTAGTCAGTGCACCCAAGTTCAATCGAGTTAGATTACTGCCATTACTTTACAAACAAACAAGATATGTGGCCCTTTCCATGACAGTTTGTTGTTGATCGTCATGGTCATCATGTTTATCCCAGGTTCCAGCCCAATTTCACAGTGTTTCCTGTGTGTGATTCTTAATTTTGATAATTCCTTCTATTTTGATATTCGTCCCTTACATTTGGAGTTTGGATTTTTGACCTTATACGCTGTCCCTCTGGCCATGCAGATGGAGACATGCACATTGGAAAAACCTCAAGAAAACTGAAACAAGAGGATTAGTTAGCACTAAATCACAATGTAAAGGACGACTTGAATCATTCCATAGCTGTGCATTTCAATGATGCTCACCATGACATCTCCTCATTGCAATTCAGATTTTTGCGAACACAGGTCCTTTGTAGTTCACCTGTTACACGGCAGGTGTCGCTGTGACTCAGATCCAAAGTTTATCACACTGGACCTGACTGTGGACTATCGGAAGCATGATGAGTATGAGCCACCCAAGATAAAATCCAGACTTTTAACCATCTACTTTAGTAAACAGATAAATGTAAAAGATCAAACTATGAAATCATTTAAACAACTATCACGGTAATTTAGTTTATCAGTAAACACCTTTTATAAATTCTTACAACTAATCCATTTCCTTCAATACATTGGAAGAACCAGCTAAAATAGAGGAACTGTTGATGAATTAACACAGAGGAAGAATCAAATAAATGGATGATGTCAAAAATGTACTAAGCATTACAGAAGGAATCTAATTATAATGATATGGATGTTAAAGAACGATGGGAGCTCAACACAAAAATAATAACAAATGAAAAAGTGAGGAATTATTAAGCAGGTCATAAACGAACCAACAGCCAAACATAGAGGAAATTTGATAAGAAGGGTTTTTA
Source organism: Lophius piscatorius (assembly GCA_009660295.1). Classification (NCBI taxonomy): domain Eukaryota; kingdom Metazoa; phylum Chordata; class Actinopteri; order Lophiiformes; family Lophiidae; genus Lophius; species Lophius piscatorius. The sequence goes on along the minus strand of VRLP01006096.1, from coordinate 7,290 downwards.
AAAATCCCATTGATCACATCAAATATGGGAACAGATCTGAGATATGTTGGGGGTGTTTGGTTTGGTTGGTGATTACGCACACATATTTTTGGCTTGCATAATGATCATAGATTATTGGGAGAATGTCCGAAAAGAGATCAAAATTACTTTGGGTTTAATTTATGTCTTTATTAAAATACATTGTTATTGATGAATTTAAATTAATTTTTATTTTAATTTGATTTCCCTTATAACTATGTTGGGCTGTTGGTTTGTTTATGACCTGCTTTAAATGATTCCTCCCATTCTTCATCTGGTTTTATGTCGTTTTCTGAGTCACATCAACACCTGCTGTTGTAACAGGTGAACTACATCACCGGGATACTTATTGCATTGTCCATTGACATAATCATAGTGTATGGGGCTCCTGTCCCATATTCTGAATTTTTAAATGAGTTCTCAGATTTTTTATCAAGCCTCATCCTTGAGAAATATAAAATAATTATTTTAAGTGACTTTAACATTAAGATAAAGATATTGATAGTCTTGGTGCTGCGTTTAACTCAATATTAGACTCTGTCGATTTCCGTCAGTGTGTTAATGAGCTCACTCTTTGATTTAATCACACCCTGGATTTAGTCCTGACCTACGCCATTGACAATGAAAAACTAATAGTCCAACCACAGAACCCACTGCTATAAGACCACTGTTTGGTAACTTTTAAATTTGCAATGCTTAATCACTCGCTACTAGAAAAATTATACCCTAGAAATATATCTAATGAGGCAGTAGCAATTTTTAAAGAAGCTCTTCCATCAGCATTTAGTTCAGTTGCATGTCTCGACTTAACAGAAAAATCTTACTCTGCCGTTAGTCTTTTGCACATTGATTATTTTGTCGAGCTGTAAGCTCACTGAGATTAACTCTCGACTATTTGAGAAGAAACCTCAAACAAACAACCCCTAAACTAGAAAGAAAATGGCGTCACACTAAGCTTGTAGAGTCCGGCTTAGCCTGGCAAGATAGCATTAAAAAATATAGGAGAGTCATCTGCAGCGCAAGAGCCGCCTATTACTATGCACGGATAGAGGAAAATAAAAACAACCCCAGGTTTTTGTTCAGCACTGTAACCGGGCTTTTTTTCTAGAACCCTTAGTAGCAAAGACTTCATGAGTTTCTTTAATGACAAAATTATGAGTATAAGGGACAAGATCCACAACCTCCTATTGATCTCAAACGATTAACTTCCCTTATTTCCTCATCCAAAACAAAAACCTGTCTCCTAGACCCTAGTCTGTTTAAAGAAAGTTTACCCCTAGTCAGCAACTCTCTATTAGAAACTCTCTATCATGAATCTATCTTTAAATGCAGGCTACGTACCAAAGTCCTTTAGAATAGCCATATTCAAACCATTGCTTAAAAAGCCAACTCTTGATCCAGAGGGTTTAGCAAAGTACAAGTCGATGTCTAACCTTCCCTTCCTCTCTAAAATCTTAGAGAAAGTGGTAGCTGGACAATTGTGTGATTTTCTGCGTGACAATAGTTTATTTGAGGATTTCCAGTCAGGTTTTAGAGTTCACCATAGTACAGAAACAGCACTGGTCTAAGTTACAAATTTCCTTTTAATGGCACCTGATGAGGGACTGGTCTCTGTTCTGGTCTTGTAAGATCTTAGTACTGCATTTGATACTATTGACCACCAAACTGTAATACAAAGATTTGAAAACTTAATTGACATCAAAGACACTGCATTAAATACATTTAAGTCATATTTATGTGACAGATCTCATTATGTATTTGTTAACAATGAATCATCCATGCATGGCAAAGTTACCCATGGAGTTCCCCGGGGATCTGTGCTTGGGCCAATATTATTCACACTATATTTGCTCCCTTTAGGCAAGATTATCAGGAAACATTTCATAAACTTTCATTGTAATGCAGATGAAACGCAATTGTACTTATGAAGCCAGGTGAATCTAAACACCTATCTAATTTAGAGGCATGTCTCAAAGACATTAAGACCTGGATGACCTGCAACTTCTTCTTATTATATTCGGATAAAACTGAGTTAATGTGCTGGGACCCAAGCACCTTATATCAATTTATCTGATGATATATCTACTCTTGAGGGTATGACCTTGGCTTCAGTACCTTGCAGTACCTTGGTCTCCGGCACCAATGTGAGGAACCTGGGAGTTATCTTTCATCAGGATATGTTCTTTGACTGCCACATTAAAGAGATTTCTAGGATTGCTTTTTTTCATCTGTGTAATATTTCTGAAATACGGTACATTCGGTCGCAAAAAGATGCAGAAAAGTTAGTTCATGCATTTGTTACTTCCAGGCAGGATTACTGTAATACCCTACTAGCATGTAGTCCCAATAAGTCTCTGAAGCCCCTCCAGCTGATCCAGAACGCTGATGCACGTGTGCTGACCAGAACCAGGTTAAGAGAACATATCTCTCTTATATTACCTTTCCTGCATTGGCTTCCGGTAAAATCTAAAATCAAATTCAATATTCTTCTGCTCACGTACAAAGCACTTAACGGTCAGTCAACAGCGTATCTGAAGGAGGTCATTGTTCCATATTGTCCAACCAGAACACTGCTCTCCCAGCATGCAGGGTTTCTTGTAGTCCCTAGCATCTCCAGAAGTAGAATGAGCGTTCAACTATCAAGAAGATAAAGCTTATCATTAAGGCTGGCATAAGCTAGCTCTTAGCTATGCTGCCATAGGTTTAGATTGCTAGGGGATCTCCCATGAGACAATGACGTTTTCTTTCTTTATACTTTCTCCTAACTTTAATGCATGTCACTGGATTATTGCATGTTACCAACTTGACTTCTTTCCTGGAGTCTTTGTGGATTGTCAAATGGTTGGTGACTGCATCTGCAGCTGTGGTTCTGCCCTATGTTCACTCATTACAAAATGATCATGATGATTACAATTATTATTATTATTATTAGTATTATTGTATAGTATTTCCCCATAAGCAATTGCTAAATGTTATATTACTATTATCGTTATTATCAACCTGGGATCCCTGCTGCCGCCGCAGCCCGACCCTAGAGAAGCGGAAGAAATTGGATTTCCATAGCTGATATCATAGCTTCTCTCTCTCTCTCTCTTTTCAAACCCAACCGGTCATGGCAGTAGGCCATCCACACTGAGTCTTGGTTCTGTTTGAGGTTCCTGCCTGTTAAAAGGCATTTTTTTCTCACCACTGTTGCCAAATTCTTGCTCACAGAGGAATTTCTTGGGTCTTTGAAAGATGATTTCAGCCATGAAAGGGTCACCATTCACCCAATCACTGTTCCAGTCCAAAGCCCGGATAAATGGGGAGGGTTGTGTCAGGATGGATATCCAGCACAAAATCAAAGCAAAACCAACATGCGGAACCAGATTTCCAAACTGAATCAGTGGGGGCTTGGGTTAACAAATATCATCACTTGGGCTGTTTGCCAGCAGGGTACCGGCGATAACTATGTACGGAAGAGATTAACCTTGAATAAGGAACAATGTTGCTGACATTGACAATGTATTATTTTAGGTAGTACCTGTCACCAACAATATGTAAATTATTCCTGATAGTTATCAGCATTTTTTATTTTTATTTGGGTATGAAACTAGGCTTAATTTAAAATGTCCCGTGGAACAGCTTATAATTAACCATCACAAGTGCCTTTCAGTTTTTTCTCAGATATTTTGTAATGTATTTCCAACTTAGTTGGAAAACACTGTGGCTACATTATTTTCTTCTGATTATTGCAGCTCCATATGAATGGATTATTTTTGAGCACTGCATTTTATAGAGTTGTGTCCATGACTATAGACTACAGTAGCCCAGGCAGGACACACCGAACACTGGCTGAAGTGTCCGTTTGTGTTTTTAGATGACACTTTCTCTCTCCTACATGAAAAGGCAGAGTGAGGAATACTAAGTTTATTGCAAGCTCCATACTCACCAATTGGTTGCACCTACCCAACACAGTGGCCTTCCAATACATCAGTTAAGTTCAGTTCAAGTTTATTTGTCCCAGAAGGGCAATTTGTTTTGCAGCATAGTGCATAGTACATCGACATAAAAAAGACGAACACAACGTAACATAAGCTCAGCAGCCTTACATCAATGAGCTAGCACAATAATACAAATTGAAAAAAAATAAAGCTACAATACTACTATGCATTAAAATGGGAATATATACATGTATACACCAAACATGCATACATATCCATACATATATATGGATATACACGTACACATATATAAACAATAATAAAATGCTACATAATATCAATCCTCCTGCCTTAAGAGTGAAGATAGGTATGACCAGCAAAAACTGATTTAAATCTTGGACCCAAGCATTACCTCCTATTCCTAAAATTAGAAAGGCTGATGGCTCTGTGGATGAACAAGTGTTTGTACCTGTTGATCTTGACTGAGGGGAATCTGAAGCGAGTACCAGAGGGAAGAGATTCAAACTACTGATGAAGAGGGTGTGTGTGGTCAGGCAAGATGGAAGTTGCCATCTTCACCACCTGACTGTTGTACAGAACAGACAGGCTACACTGCCGGACTCCTATGATTTTACATTCACTATTTTTACCAGTGCATTCTTGGATTTTATGTACAGACTGCCAAACCAACAGATTAGGGAAAATGTGAGGATAGATTCAATGTAGGCTTTGTAAAACAGTGTCATCAGCGATCTGTACACATGTAACCTACAAGTTTTCACAGACAGAAAAGTCGCTGTTGATACTTCCTACAAACCATCTCAGTATTACCCTCAAAAGTGAGATTGTTGTCAATGATGTAACCAAGATATTTGTAGCTGACAACAGATTCCACCTCGACCATGAATAATTGTACCCTGAGTATGAGGAGCATGACGACTGAAGTCGATAAATGGGGAGGGTTGTGTCAGGAAATGCATACAACATAAAAGCTATGCCAAATCAATATGAAGTACACAAGACAAACTTTCAGACCGAATGGTTTTGGGCTCAGAATTGTGATTGCTATAGCATTGTGAAATGCTAATGCTATAGAAAATTGAGAGAGGTTAATTTTGCCCAGTAGCTGGGTTTTCATTGAGAGTTTACTTCATTCTGAATGAAATCATTGTGAAAAAAATATTTCTGGATGACTGTTGATATGAGCAGTGATCTAATTTTAAATCGTGTTTACGTGGGCCGACACATTCAATGGCAGGAGCTATCAACAGCTGTGTGACAAGCACAAAAGCGACCGATATAAAACATTTTATCAGAGGTTGGTCCTTTTATCACATCAGAGCAGTTCTTGCTGTTATTGTTATGCTTTTAATTAAGACACAACTTTCTAATAATGCAGGCTTAATCCATGGAGGCACAAGGAAGGGTCGGAGGTAGGACAAAGGTGATAATTAATCTGTACCCCAGAGTGGTATTACTCTGACTAACACTATGTTATTACAATGTAAACTAAAATTAAGTTAAGGTGGCTGCGTTTTGTGGTAAACTCAACAGAAGTGTTATATTGACATCATCCGTTTAAAGTAGGAACTCTTCAACTTGCGATTCTTCCTGAAAACACTGATCATACCATGGATACCAACTTTAACCATGGGTCTTACTCCTCTTCAAAACCTTAATTGCTCCATAAAATTTAGGTTGGTGGTTCTGATCTTCTTTTGTTATTGTGGAATGTATCCTTATAATTTTTGTCTTCAAAGTTATCCAGCCTTTTAGTTAGTTTAGCCTTTTAGTTAGTAATTAGTACCATTTCGGTTGAATACAGCTTCTTACATTTTTTGTTGGATGTGTTTGTAGAGTTCATAATTTCTTACTTTCTCGCTTAATTCTTTGCTGTGGTCTATTAAATGCATGTGCAGGCACCGCTGGGCAAGCACTGACCAGGGTTTTCCAATCCACCACTTACATACTTATTCTACCACCGTACAACAGAATTCATTTTCACTGATTACTGATCATGATCATCAAACTAGGCCTACTGGCGCACCAATCGATCGGCGCACCTCACAAGTGAATGAAACGGAAGCAGGTGGAACACTACAGATGCAAGGAGTAGAGGTGTTCAAGTACATGGGGTAATTTGGTCAGAGCAAAGTTATCTGAGACAGGATAGCAGCAATAGTGAAGGGAGGAGTTTACAAGGGGATAGGGGTTTTGAGATAGTGACACTGACCAGAACACAGTAGCCAGAGCTGGAAGTGAAAGAGTTGAAGATATTAGAATGTTTTTTGGGGGTGCCAAGGTTGGACAGGATTAGAAACGAGCACATCCGAGGAACTTCCCAGGTTAAGTGTTTTGGATGCAAAGAGGCCAGATTGAGATGGTTTGCATACGTCAAAAGGAGGGAAAGTGGATAAACTGGTTGAATAATGCTGGCGATTAATATGCAAGGCAGGAGAAAAGGGATAAGACCAAAGACATTTCTGGGTGTGGTGAGAGGACATGCAGTTGGTTGGTGTAACAGAGAATATGAAAAGGACAAGCAAAATGTGTCAAGCTGGCACCACAGTTAGGATCCACAAGCACGACTAATACAACGTCTGGTGAATAATCTCTTTACTAGTAAGGGTAGGCAAACAATAACCAAGGGAGCAGGCAAAAATACAAGGTTTCTTACGAGCAGAGATCAGAACCATGGAACACTAGGAATTACACTGGATAGGTTGGCACAATGGAACAACACGATCTGGCACAGGTGGGAAGGGGAGCACAGCTTAAATACACTGAGGCAGAGTCTTAACAGGACGCAGGTTTTAACAATCAAGGGTGGAGAAGCAATCAGGAAACAGTATGACAAACCTAATTACAAGGCATGACAGTACCCCCTCCTTCAAGGTACGGCACTGGACGTCCTGTCCTTATGTTTGTGGAAATCCCTGATTAGGGAGGAATCGAGGATATTACTGGCCGAAACCCATGGTACAAGGAAGCTTTAAACGTACCGCTGCAGGATTAACCACTTTAGAGATGGAAAAAGGCCCCACGAAGCGGGGAGCCAGCTTCAGTGACTCCACATGTAGCGGCAGATTCTGTGTGGAGAGCCAGACTCTTTGTCCTGGACGGTAGATGGGCGCGGGGATTCTGCGCCGATCTGCTGTTCTCTTGCAACGAGTGCTACTTCGGATTAACGCCTTACGGGCCCCTGCCCAAATCCGGCGGCAGCGGCGAATGAGAGCATGGGCAGAGGGGACACTGACCTCTCTCTCTAGGTCAGGGAACAGCGGTGGTTGATAACCATAGGCACACTGGAAGGGGGAGAGACCAGAGGATGAGCAGGGTAAAGTGTTGT
>VRLP01006095.1:0-31209 GCA_009660295.1 Lophius piscatorius | reverse complement strand
TTGGTCCCCGCGATGTGAGTCATATTTCAGGTTTTTGACCCCACCGGGTTATAAAAACGAGAACACACACACACACACACACACACACACACACACACACACATCAATAATGGAAACGGTAAACTTGAAGGGAGTTTGCAGACATCGTGTTCATGCAGCATCAGCATCTATCAGCAGCAACATCTCAGATCATCTGTGGTGCGTTCAGGTTCATAACCGATCCTGTCCATGTGTCATCAGTCCTCTGAATGTCTCCTCCCTGCCTCTCACACAAATAACATGAAGAAAAAAAATATTCCGACCTTGCTAAGGCTCTACTTTCTTCTGATACCATAGTGTCCAAAAACCAACCAACCGAACAATGGTCCAGATTTCACATACTTCTTTGGGCCGCATCTTCCTTCTGTCCTCTCTCACCACATTCAGAAACCACATTTTGGTCTTCTTCCTTTTCTCCTGCCTGCAGCTCCATCTCCAGCATCCTTCTACCAGTAGATCCACTATCCCTCCTCCTCTTCACGGGTCAGAACCATCTCAATCTGTCCTCTCTGACTTTGTCTCCAGGACGTCTAACCTGGACTGTCCCTCTGATGTCCTCCTTTCTAATCCTGTCCTTCCTCCTCACTCCCAGAGAACATCTGAACATCTTCATCTCTGCCTCCTGTCTTCTGGTCAGAACCACCGTCTCTAAACCATCCAGCAGAGCTGCTCTCACCTCCATCTTAGAAACCTTTCCCTTCACTCCTGCTGCTACTCTTCTGTCACAGATAACTTCTGACACTCTTCTCCACCCACTCCACCCTGCCTGCACTTGCTTCTTCACCTCTTCTCCACACCCCGTTGCTCTGAAAAGTTGAACCCTAATTCTTAAACTCCTTTACTTTTTCCACCTCCACTCCCTCATCCTCATCGTTCTTCCTGCCTCCCTTTCATTCACACACATGTATTCTGTCTTCATTCCTCTTCTCTCCAGCACATACCTCCACTTCTCCATGTTCACCTCTACCTGCTCCCTGCTCTCACTACGAATCACAATGTCCTCCACCAACATCATAGTCCACGGAGACTCCTGTCTGACCTCATCTGTCAGTCTGTCCATCACCATAGCAAACAAGAAGGGGCTCAGAGCCGATCCTTGGTGCAGTCCCATCTCCACCTTAAACCCATCGATCAATCCTACTGCACACCTCACCGCTGGTTAAATACACCACTGCCCTCCACCCCTCTTTGTTGGGGACAGAAAGCAGCTGTGACAGAAGTCATGCACACATTGAGTCTTTTCCGGTTGCAGGGGCATCTTTGTCTTTGGACACAAATCGTCCCCCTTTTTTTCTCTGAGCTAGAAGCTAACGTCTTCTAGCTTCTAAACCTCATGGGTGGCGCACATGATGCACGATCAAAAACGTCATATTCTCGCTCCGTCCTACTGCCACACCCGCTCGCTGTTAGACGGGCGTAGATTCAGCGCCGTCGCTACGATGGCTGCCGCATGACATTTCCCTAAAAGTCAGGCTTTTGGGACTGGAGACGGTACCAGAGGTGCATGTGAGCGGGCTCAGACGTGCAGCCTCGTGCCTTGGCTTTAAAAATCCCGTAGCGGACGGCGCTGTGAGTGCGTTGGGTTTGTCGGGATGACGTAATACGTGTTTTTAATTAGTGTGAACATCCAGGATTAGTGAGGCCCGTTTCAGCCTCGGATGGATCCTAACCTGACGGTTTAACCCGAAGTCAGCTACTGTCGCTCTCTGCGTTCAAACTGCCTTGTTTCCAAGTACGTTAAACCCCGTTTTCACATCATTTGCGTGTGCGTGAACTAATCCAGGCAGCTTTGTTTCGTCCTTAACGGGGGGGGTTCTTGTCTCTTAATGATTTAGCTGTAATCAATATTTAAAGATTTGCTTAAGTTATTCACTCTATAAGCGTCCCGGATCGGTCCAAGGGATCGTCGTAATTGCAGAAGAACTCATTAACATTTAAGTAAGTTAATATGAAGAATTTACCGTTGAAGGCTTAGAGGAGAAGACGGAGGCTCAAAACGGACCGGAGTGATTGTTTCCGCTTCTCATTGTCAGAGACGCTATCAGCAAAATAAAGCTGCTGGATTTGCTATAGTTGGGAAAAATGAGAGGCAGCCAGAGGCGGGGAGGTTTCCTGAAATGGGATTACATGCTGCCAACATTTAGTCAGGCTCAATACCAGAAGCTTTTGTAAGCAGAGACAGCATTTTTTATTTTTCCATCCTCATCCAATGAAACGCATTTTATTTACTGTCTTAATTTAGTTTAGTTGTTTCTGCGAAAGAGTATTAGCATTAGAAAAAATGTGAGGTGGAAGTTTTTTGTTTTTTTTCGTATTTCATTTCGAGTAAAAAGTCGAAATGTCGTGAAAACAGCTTCCGACTTTCGACTTTATGCTCGTCATTCCGACTTTTCTCTCGACATTTGGACCCTATTCTTGACATTTTGATTTTATTTCTCAAAATTTCAACTGTATTCTCGACATTTCTATTTTTTTCTCGACAAACCGACTTTATTTTCCTCAGTATGACTTTTTTTCTCGATATTTCTAAATTTATTCTCGACGTTTCAAATTTCTAAACATCTCGACTTTTTTCTCGACGTGTCGACTTTATTTCCATCTATTTGACTTTATTCTCGACATTTTTACTTTTTTCTCGACATTTTGACTTTATTCTCGACATTTTGACTTTTTTCTCGACATTTTGACTTTATTCTCGACATTTTGACTTTATTCTCGACATTTTGACTTTTTTCTCAACATTCTGACCTTAATCTAGGCACTATGACTTTTTTCTCGATATTTCAATATTTATTCTCGACATTTCTACTTTTTTTTCTCAAAATGAAAATGAAATATGAAAAAAAAATCTTTCTAACCTTTTTTAAAAAATTTTTTTTTTATGACTGTCCTTAAAACTTCTTTGTTTGTTTCTGCGCTGCTCTCCTGTCAAGGTCACTCTTGGACAAAAGCTTTTACTCTCATTGAAGATTTCACCTGGCAAAATTACAGAAGAGTTTTAGGGCCGGAGAAAAAAAATCTAATTGTCTATAATAAGGTCGACCAGATATACAACGTCTCTGGTCAGGACTCTGACTCCAGACGATGAGGAAGGCAGGCAGGGGCATGAGAGGCGTGAAGAGGAGAGGAGCGAGAAAGAGGTCGGGCATAAGGGAGGCAGTGGGGAGCCGCAATATATTTAAATCTGATCTCTAATTACCCAATAGAGTCATGATAATTGCAAAAATGTTTGGGATTTCTCAACAGAGTGAGACCTCCCCCTCTCCTGTCAGCAATAACATCACGTAAGCATGTTCGCAATTACATAAGACATGATTTCCTTAAAAACCTGCACTGTGAGTTATTATCAACGTGCTTCTGCGATGGCCTTCAGCGAAAAAGCTCTCTTTGTAAGCATGTAACACTGAGCCAGGAAAAACGTACAAAGCCAGCGCAGCGCCGGGGGCGATCGGGTTTCTAAAGGAGACTGGGTTTGTTTTTTTTTTGTCTCGTCACAATAGTGTTTTTGAAAAACTTCTTTTCAGTTTTAATCCTCAGTGCGGAAAAAGAAAGATAGAATCTTTATAACAGGCTCTTTGAAAAGCTGACCCATTCATAATGTTCAGCACAAATTTCTAAAACACCTTTCGGGAGAAAAGACCCAAAGGATAAATTCATCCATGTGTGTGAAGATGGAGCCGCAGCCCCGGCCTTGGCGGAGCTTTTTCTTCCACATATTACTGGCTGATTTAAAAATGCATCGCTTCAAGTTTGCCAGGACAAAAAAACAGATTTATTTGGCAGCGGTAGGTTTAATCAACATTCTGTGAATTTGTTAGGCGAGGCCTTGAATGCATCAGATATAGTTACAGTCGACCCAGAGTTATTGGCATCTTTTTAAATAAATGAGCAAAATGAGTTGCAAAAAAATGTCTTTATTGCCCATAACCATCATTTTTAAAAATCGAACCTTTAACTCATCTTACATAATTAAAAAAACATCAAATTCTTTTTATAGAACAAAAAATAAATCCAAAACATGTGTGTCGCAATTATTGACAGGCTGAATTTAATATTTTGCTCCGCCCCCTTTTGCCACAATAACAGCCTGAGTCTCCTTCTGTAGTCTGAGATGAGGTCTGAGAACACATGGAGAAGATCTGAGACCATTCCTCAATACAGAACATCTCCACCTCCTTCAGGTTCTGAGGTCCAAGCTGGTGGACTCTCCACTGCAGCACATCCCACAGATGTTCTGTTGGGTTCAGGTCAGGTGACTGGGATGGCCATGACCGAACCTTAATTCTGTGACCTCTGAACCAGTCTTGGGTTGATGTTGAGGTGATCTTCAGATCATTGTCCTGCTGGAAGGTCCAACCACGACCCACTTTAAGGTTCCTGACAGAGACTTTTAGGTTTTCGTCCAGTATCTGCTGGTGTTTGATGGAGTCCATGGAACCATGTCTTTAACAAGATGTCCAGAACCTTTGGAAGAAAAACAGCCCCACAGCATCACAGATCCACCACCAGACTTCACTGTGGGTATGAGGGGCTTTTCTCTATGACTTTTTCTCTTAGCCCCACCTGTCTTCGAGGTTTGTCAAACTGTAGCAGCGTTAGCTTGTGTGTGGACGACAGCAGAGGCTTTTTTCTCGCTACCCTCCCAAACAGCTGGTGTTGGTGTCGGCGCCATCTGATGGTGGTTAGGGAGACTTTCTGACCCCAAGATTCAGTTGACCTCTAAACTCTCTAGCTGTGATCCTTGGAGAGTCTTTATCTAGTCCAACCATCCTCCTCACAGTTTTTGGGGTCAGTTTGCAGACACATTCTCTTCCAGATGAATTTTTAACACCTCCAGTCTCTTTAAACTTCTTCATTATTGATCTAACTGCTTAAACTGACATTTTGAACTGCTGAGAGATGTTCTTGTTTCCATTGCCAGATGTGTGCAGCTCTACAACTTTTCTTTGCTCCTCATTGCTGTGTTCTCTGGTCTTCATCATCGTGAAAAACCTCAGAGAGAATCAGGCCTGTGGGATTTCCTCTGGGTTCTAATAATTGTGGCAAACACCGAAAAACATTTATTTTCCGAAAGAGACTATTATGGGTTTTTTTAAAATAATTTTTGAATAAAAAGTTAGATTTTTGTAAATAATTTGAACTAAAAATCAAGAGCATAGAAAATAAAAACTTTTTTTTTGCATCTTATTTTGTTAAAATAGTGCCAATAACTCTGGGGGGGCCCTGTATAATAATAAAAATAATAATAATAGCACGACCTGGTAAGCAACATTCATCACGTATTCCTTCCTCGTGCCTCCGCTCAACCTCACAAAGCAATCAAGTCTAAACCGAAACGGCTACGAGATCGCGAGGGAATCTGTAGGCGTCGGCTTTCAGGGACATGCAGTTAAATGACATCCACTCCGGTTGCCACATTTTGCCCACTAAGTGCTGTAGACGGGAGAACCGCGGGGATGAAGGAACGACGGGCCCCCTGATTGGACCTGCAGCGAGTTTAACAGGGACAAACCCCCAGCCGTTTCCGTCCTTCGCTTTGAACATCGTCTTTATTTACGGCCGCTTTGGATCGTAGCAGCGATGAAGCCGTTCCCTATAAATCGGCGGTGTTTCTTGTCAGGGCCGCCGTGCGGATCCCACTGAGACCACCAACACCTCAGGCTGCAGGTTTTATGCTGCTGTAAGAGGCTTTTATCTCTTTGTTTTGAGTCACATGCTCTTATTGTTGACACCCAGAGGGTCTCGCTTACATTCGTTTGTAAACCCCAGCAGCCACACATTAAACCGCCGGCCCACCGGCCCACTGATCCAACCAGCGATAGCACAACGGGGAAATTACATCTGATTGGAAGGTGGTTCCACCGGCTGCATTATGTCCGCTGGATGTTTGGGTACAGGAGGCTGTTATTGGTCACAGTAGCGCGATGATGACGTGGCGAGGAGAGACTCTGGACTGATGTGTGTTTCTCTTTGTTTCAGATTGTTTCACAGAGGAAACTGAGCAGAGCTCTTCTAAAACAGGGAAACACTTCTGGAAAGTCTTCCATAACAGTATGACACACACACACACACACACACACACACACACAAACACACGCGCACACACACACACAAACACATATACACGCGTGCACAAACACACACACGCACACACACGGGCACAAACACATACACATACAAACACAAACACACGCACATAAACACATGCACACACACACACAAACACACACACACACACACACACACACATATACACACGTGCACAAACACACACACGTGCACAAACACACACACACACGCACACACACACGTGCATAAACACATACACATACAAACACAAACACACGCACACAAACACACGTGCACAAACACACGTGCACGAACACGTGCACGCATACATGCACACAAACACACGCACGTGCACAAACACACACACAAACACACGTGCACAAACACACGCACAAACACACGTGCACAAACACACACACAAACACACGTGCACAAACACACTCGCACACACAGGCAAGCACGCACCCACACACAGGCAAGCACGCGTGCACTGACATACGCACACACACGCACACAGGCAAGCACAGGTGCACACACACACGAGCACACACACCCGCACGCACACACACACTCAGGCAAGCACAAGGCACACATACAAACGCACACCCACACATAAACGGAAATAAACACACGCTCACACATGCTCACACATGCACACACATGCACACACATGCACACACATGCACACACAGACACACAAAAATGCAAACACACATACGTAAATAAAAACACACCCACACTTGCAGGCACAAACACACACAAACACACACTCTTACTTCCTCTCACACTAAGACTCTCTGATTAATTTGATGATGTCGCTGCTGTGGTCCTCATTTTCATCTCATTTTCCCGCACCTCCTTCTGCTGCCCCCCCCCCTCCATTTAGGTGACAGCGGAGGAGTTGTCTGGTAATGACGACTACGTTGAACTCTCCTTCAGCGCTCGCAAGCTGGACGACAAGGTTCTGCCAGTGCTGGATGAATTAATTTCAAGAGATGAGGGTTGTTGTGTGTGTGATTTTGTGCGTGTGTGTGTGCGTGTGCTTTCATGCAGGTGTGTGTGAGGAAGAATGTGGGTGGGAGAGGGGGCTGTGGGATTCTGTCAGGAAGCAACTCTCACACAATACAGAGAAGTAATCTGGTATTAGCGGAGGCCCGTTGAGATAGGTGGGTGCCCACCAATAGCCCCCTCTTGTCTCATCCACCCCACCACTCACCGATAACTACATTAATTTCCAGCCTCCGCTTGCACACAGGCGCGCACGGCCATGGATGACTAATCAAAACAAGTTGTGCCTCGGGGGAAAGACGGAACAAAGCAGGGGGGATGGATAAATTGGAGAGGAGAGGAAAGGGAAGAGGAACAGAAAGACGGAAGAAAGGAAGAAAAATGGCGTGAAAACAGATTATTTCATTATGTGAATGATTTATGGGGATCAGAGGTAATGTCTCACATGCGTGTTTCTCCCTTTGAAGGATTTTTTTAGCAAATCAGACCCTTTCCTGGAGATTTTCAGAATAAATGATGACGGGACCGAGTCTCTCGTGCACAGAACCGAGGTAAGCATCGATTCAACCGAGATTAAGAAATTAAAGGTTCTTTATCTACATTTATTCATGATGTTCTAAAAATCCTTGTCATCTGTAAAGTAACACATTGAATCAGTTTTTATGGTTTTGGCCTCAGCAAACACACCAAGTCATTTCATGTTGCCTGTTACCAAGCAGGTTTTTTTTTTTGCAGTTTATCTTAAGTGCTCTTATTTTGAAGGAGTAGAGCAGAAGTTGAGTGGGCCGGTGAGTGACAGGTGTTCTGTTTTGATGAGAAAATATAGTAGGAGTGGTTCTCACCACATCACCTGCGTGTTTTATCCTTTTGTAATATCAAAGTATGCACAGTAATACTAATGCAGTTATAGATTTAACATAATTGGAATAAAACGGATCAACACACGTTTAATAACGGCTTTATAATGGATTAACGAAATTGTAATAACAGAACAACACCAGTGTATTAAGGAAATTATCATAATCATTAAATGACAGATCAATTCAAATATACTTATGGATTTATGGGTTAAGTTCAAATATTGATTTGTAAAACGGTAATAACATAGTAATACCACAATGATAACACAGTAATAACACAGTAATAACACAGTAATAACACAGTAATAACATAGTAATAACACGGTAATAACACAGTAATAACATAGTAATACCACAGTAATACCACAGTAATAACACAGTAATAACATAGTAATAACATAATAATAACAGATTTATACAACTATAATAGGAGAAGACAACTCCTACATGTAGACCATACCCAGTTGGGTATGTTGATCCTAAAGTGTACAGCTGATGATGTCGCCTGGAATTTAGGATTTAAATATCTTAATCCAACCTGGACTGGAAAGACTTAAAATCAAAGTAAACCCAAAATGAGATCAGCTTCAATATTGATGGTACACAACTAAGCATGTCTCGAATGGACTACTTCACTCTGGCAAGTGAAGAGCTGAATCTTCATGTGTAGGAACACCAAGTCCTAGATAACAGAGTGTGATAAACCCCTGACCACACACACACACACACAAAAAGAAGATTATTCAAAATCCTCCCTCATTGGTTAGGGAGGACGTCCTCCCTTGGAGCATAATTTCCTGTGTGTCGGCCAATATCGGATCGGCATGAAAAAAAAGAAGCGCATTGAAATCCATTAAATCGATTTAATAGATCCCACCTCCTGAGGCGGAAAGTGAAGTCTGTCCTCCTCTGCCCTCCACTTCACACAGACTGCCTGTCAACCTTGCTGCCATGCAGGTGTCCCCGTTGTGTAATCTTGAATTTAAGTAACACATTTTTTCAGAAGAAGATATAAATTATTCATCTATTCATTATCCAGGACAATACTGAGATTTGATTATAGTTTATTTCAACCAATTACTCATTTCATAGTTTGCCCCTGAAAAACAGAGGAGGACCCGCCGTACGAGATGCGATATGTGTGATCTACCTCTCCAGAGCTTTGATTAACACAAACCTTGATGTTTTGTGCGATCTCCGCCGCAGACCATCATGAACAACCTCAGCCCCGTCTGGAAATCCTTCAAAGTTTCCTTGAACACGCTCTGCAGTGGTGACCATGACAGGGAGCTAAAGGTGAGTCCGCACATCCGGCTTCTCTTTCTGCAGGTCACATTCGCAGCAACATCGTTTTTATTCAGCCTTACACTTAAACCTGCAGCAGGAAGACCTCGACCAAAGCCTCTTAAGTAATTAGGGGTACCTCAGGGACACATATCACATTCAGAGGGAAAGGCTAAACTGCACCTGAAGGTGTGAAGGTTTATTGTTTTTTTTCCAGATATTATGAGGTTTATAAAAACACTAGCACTACCAACGCGTTACTGACTCCACAATATGACAGAATCCGAGCCCGCCGGAACCGCCTCCCTTCTCACGTTCTCTCCGTACGAGTTTACAGCAGGTCATGTGCTCCCTCTCCGGACGCCGCTGTGTTCTCTGAAGGCTCAGACGGGTGTGAACGAGCCCAGCGATCATCCTAAACTCTCACCTTTGCTTGCCGGAATAGATTGGCGTGTGCACACTCAAACGTGCGCACGTGTGAAAAAACGGTGAGCGCGGCTTTGAAACTGTTATTTCCGAGCGTGAATAAGCATGAGCTCGTTAAATATTCAAAGGCGTCGTCTTTAACGCCGCGTGGCTCCTGACAGCGGGAGAAAAGGACCCGCACACACACACACACACACACGCACACACACACACACACACACGCATACACACACACGTGAACGCCACCAGCCATGGTTACCAGGGCTACTTGCAAGCGCCGGAGCTACAGTGAGAAATGGCGAGGCAGGAATTTCTATTCAGACCGGGCTCTTAACTGACCGATGCATAAATGTATAACCCGCCGCTTCAGACTCCGTCCGTTTCCCTCCTTTCATATTTTCCCCTCTTATCCGCTTTTCAACCTCTCCACTTTTCTTTTCATACCCCGTCGGCCTTTGTCTCGCTCCCTCTCCGTCCAACACATTGTGGGCTCTTTGACAGCTACTCAGCAGCTTGAAGCGGAGGCCAGGTTGCATAAAAAGGAGAAAAAAGCGAGCAGACGGCCCCTCCGTCAGGCGCGACCACGCCGCACGCACTCAAAAACACGGACGCCGTCCACGAAGGGCCGCACGCGTAAACACGGAGACGGAAAAAAGAGAGAAAGAAAAAGATTGCGGGCGCAGCCACTCGGCAGCTTAAGAGGGAGGGAGGAAATAAGGGGATTACTGCGGGTCGTTGCTTTTAATCAAGCGTGGCTGGATTGGTTCTGATCACTACGCTAGTCGTCGGGGTGACCTCACGCAAGGTCGCAAAGCTCGAGAGCAAAATCAGTTGTTCGACGCAATTAAGCCTCCGCGAAGGCTGGAGGAAGATGAGTGTATGGATGGCATGTGCTGAATATTATTGATCCCACACACTCTGCAGGACAGTCCAGGTACTGGTTCCACTTTTTGGAATGGTGGGATTGTTTCCGGATGAGGTGCTGAAAGCCTTGACCCACATGACCCGGGATTTTTTCACAGGTGGTCGGGCCGATTTTCTTGTCTAATAGGTCCGTTTGAAAACAAACAGTCATGCCTCAACACACACACACACACACACACACACACACACACACACACACAAACACACACACACACACACAAACACACACACACACACACACACACACACTGCTGTCTCTTAAGCCCCTTCCCTCTCAGCATCCTCAGATTAATATTTCACCGCTCCATTGCCCCCCCACCTACTCCGCCTTATCAATCATTCAGCATGGCATTTCCCCGCATGTCATGAGTGCATGTGTGTGTGTGTGTGTGTGTGTGTAGATGACACTGATAGTGTTGCAGCTGGGCTCTAACTGAATGAACGTGTGCGTGTCCCTTTCTTTGTGTGTCCCGTTCCCAGTGCACAGTTTGGGACTGGGACTCTAATGGAAAACACGACTTCATCGGGGAGTTTCAGACCACCTTTAAAGAAGTGAGAACAGAGCAGGACGGCAAACAGGTAAGCACCGGCGCGCTCAAAGTTTATTTACGTGTACAGTAGTGTGACGCTTTCAGCTCTGCGTGTTTACTGCGTGTTTACTGCGTGTTTGTAATATCAGAAAATATCTCAATATGCTGATGATGTCTGAGATTATAGAAAAACCAGCCAAGCTTCAAATGACTATAAAAAGGTACCTTAATTAAAATTCATTAAAAACACAATAAATATATTTACAGACTGTATATATATGTTTTAAAGTTATGAATACAAAGATCCTACCTTATGAAACGGTGCTAAGAATCTCCAAACACGGGTCATCTTAAACCCTTTAATGTCTTCGCCGAGAAAGAAAAAAAAGAAATATGGAAAATGTTTATCTTTGAATATTTATTTATTTAATATCTTAGACACTCTGACGGTTCCTTAAAACGAAGAATTGTTTGGACTAGATTGATTTCTTATTCTTTTATATAACGATAACATTTTTGTAATTCGTGGGAAATAATCAGTTTTATTAGATCAACCTTTCGGTAAAACACATATGTTGAAAAGTATTCAACCCTGATTAGACTTTTTTTTTGGTTGTATCAAATTACACAGTTTAGTTAGTCCTGAAGTGTTTTAATATGCCAAAAAAAAACAACGACTAACTTATAGACTAAGACGTCCCTACAGCCATGATTAAAGCCTTTTCCTCTGTGGCCCCTGTAACCGTCGGTGTCCCCCAGGGCTCCATCCTCGGCCCCTTAAGCCGGATGTACGCTGTATAATTATTCGACCTGAATCAAACTTGATTATTGGCCTATCGACCGTCCAGCCAACTTGTCGGGCGTCGTTTCGTCATGCAGTTGTCGGACGATGGTTTTCCGACACGTCAGAAATTGGTCAGCGACACGGAGCGTCAAGTGGATAGTAAGTAACAAGTAGTCATGTAGTAGAAAGTCCAGTTTGTGACTGGTAGCATCTACGCAGCAACGTAAAAAAAGAAATATTCTGAGCTCAAAACGGTGCTAGCTATCAGGTTAATACTCTATACAGTCAAAAGTAGCTAGCTTAGCTCCAGTTGACTCTGCTAATCGGAACGGTCATGTTGTCCATGGCGTCGTACCCCCACCTACGAGTCCAGATACCCCGGCGTCCTTTCTTTAGAGGGTTCGGCACACAGGATGGCAAAAGTGATCAAGGCAGCTCGTTTCTGTCAGGTTAGCATGTTGCTAGCAAGCAAACTTCTTTCTGCCTAGGAGCTTTCAAACCATCCTCCTCACATGTCAATAGCGATAACAGGCTAATCGGAGCTACCGCAAACCATCGATTCGTACAGTGTGAGTTGAAATCAAACAGCGACAACTGTAATATTGTACTGGGTCGTATTATAATCAGGTTCAGTCACAACTTTCTGTAAGAAATAGAGACTGAAAATATGCTCAACCAAACAAGCGAGCAGGACTTTGAACGTTTAATCTACCTAGAATTGAGAATATGAGCAGCTGTAAACAAGGATCTATTTTATAAATGAGGCAATGATTCCGTATTTACAAGAAAGATTTTTTTCAGCAGAAAACAACTTTTTTTTTTTTTTTATGGAACAAATATCAGAATGTGAGAAACAGGGATAATTCTATTTCCTGTTTCAGAAACAACTCCATAGCAGCTCACAGCAGCTGAGACATCCCAGACTCAAAAATAGCAAAAGTAAAAACAGGTATTGCATGAAAAAACAGGACTTCTGTGCACGCAGGCGACATAGGTGGATTGGACTATGAGAGCGAGTGGTTCTTGGTTGACTGAACAGGGTCTGATACCAGCCACTCCAAACACAAGTCACGCCACGCCTGATTGAAGCACCAATAAAGAAAGCCACCAGTGGACCCGAGGCAGGAGAAAGACTGTTGGCTGTATCCGCGGTTCTGAAAGTACTGCCTCCAGACTCTGGTGTTGTAAACAACAAGGAACCACAGCTGATCCGGACCTCGTGTCACAACTCCGGCCTGGGACTGATACACACGACTCTCACACTTGTGCTACACATTCACAACAGCAGCACCTTATTTCTGTCCGATTGTGGTGCGACATGGTTACGGAGGATGGTTTGACTCGCAGGAGACTCTCAGAGGATTACAGTTAGAAGGTCAGAGGTCAGCTGAATCTTGGGGTCAGAAAGTCTCCCTTACCACCATCAGAGTCTATGTGTGTGTGTGTGCATGTGCGCGTGTGTGCGTGTGTGTGCGCGTGTGTGTGTGTGTGTGTGTTTCCACTTTCAGTGGGAGTGCATCAACCCTAAATACCAGATGAAGAAGAAGAATTACAGGAACTCCGGTGTTGTCATTCTCAACCACTGCAAGGTAAAAGGAAATTATTATACAAATTATCTTACACTGTCATTTTTTAAAAAGTTATGTTGAACACAAAACCCAAATGTTCCAATGTCAGAATATTTTCCCTCAGCATTGGCAGCCCAGGTTGCAAATCTGCCCCAATGCCTGTTTTAAAATTAGGCCTTTTTTTTCATAAAATTACAACTTAATTCATGTAAAAATTACAGTTTTTTTCCCGTAAAATTACGACTTATTGTTGTAAAATAATGTAAAATAACGTATTTTTTCTCGCAAAAAGTTTGCAATTTTTCTTGTGTAAAATTCCGACTTTATTCAAATAAGATATTCTTTCTTATAAAATGATGACTGTATTCTCGTAAAGTTGCGACTTTTTTTGTCATCTAGAATTACATCTCGTTTCTCGTAAAATTATGACTCTATTCATGTAGTATTCCGACTGAATTTTTTCGTAAAATTTCGACTGAATTTTTTCATAAAATTCCGACTGATTTTTTTTTGTAAAATTCCGACTGAATTTTTTCCTAAAATTCCGACTGAATTTTTTCCTAAAATTCCGACTGAATTTTTTCCTAAAATTCCGACTGAATTTTTTCCTAAAATTCCGACTGAATTTTTTCCGTAAAATTCCGACTGAATTTTTTTCGTAAAATTTTGACTGAATTTTTTCATAAAATTCCAACTGAATTTTTCCTAAAATTCCTACTGAATTTTTTCCTAAAATTCCGACTGAATTTTTTCCTAAAATTCCGACTGAATTTTTTCCTAAAATTCCGACTGAATTTTTTCCTAAAATTCCGACTGAATTTTTTCATGAAATTCCGACTGAATTTTTTTGGTAAAATTCCGACTGAATTTTCTTCGTAGAACTCCGACAGAATTTTTCTTAAAATTCCAGCTCAATTCTTGTAAAATCCCAACTGCGTATTTGTATTTTATTACTAAAATTCCAACTTTCTTCCCATAAAATGATTTAATTCTCGTAAAAAAAATTAGACTTCTTTTCTCTTAAATTTATCACTTCTGTCATAATATTACTCTATTTGAATTTTTCAAAGTGGCCTTTCTATGCCTTCATAGCAAATCATATACATTTACTGGCCATAATAATATCATTCCCACATAGCAGCACCAGTGGTGAATAAATAACAATAATCAAAGCGTACCTTTAATAAGTGAATTAATTGATGGATGACTTACAGAAAAGATTGTGCGTTCTGTCATGTCTCGCATCACCGGTCCATCCTCCTCATCCGATGGACATTTCCCCTGACAGATCATCAAAATGTATTCCTTCCTGGATTACATCATGGGAGGCTGCCAGATTCAGTTCACGGTAAGTTCTGTCTCATATAACGTCCTTCCATATTGGCAGCAGCATCTGTGCCGAGCAGACTCATGCATTTTGCGTGCATGCGTGGATGCGTTTTCTCTCCCAGGTGGCCATAGATTTCACGGCGTCCAATGGGGATCCCAGAAACAGCTGCTCCCTCCACTACATCCACCCCTACCAGCCCAACGAGTACCTCAAGGCGCTGGTGGCTGTCGGGGAGATCTGCCAAGACTATGACAGGTAAACACCACTCCATCAATCATCATTCAGCTGAGGCTATCACACAGACACACACACACACACACACACACACGGATGTATGCCCTGTGTATCCGCCTGATTATGCCCCGCCCACCCCTCCACAAAGTTTTGAGGAAATTCTTCAGTACTTTTTAAGCTTAATTGGGGAAAATGTTTGCAAAGTACCACATCCAGCCATGTGAAATATGAAATAAATCTTCAAGGAAGCAGCCGCTGGGATCCACATGACCCGTCCCTCTAAGATAAGATTTATTAATCCTCCGCAGGAGAAATTTAAACCTTGCAGAAGATTAAAGAAAAAATTTTTTTTTTAAAAACGCTGCATATGCGAAAATAACCTCACCGATAATTTTGAGGTCTAAAAAAAGCAAACATGCATTAAAAAGTGTGACACTTTTTCTGAACTTGCTAGTTTTTTCTGCGTATTCTAGCTGACAAATGATCAAATCAACCAACCGGTCGACTCGTAGCTTAGATAAAAAAATCCTCTCTCCATCTTTTTGTCAACACACCAAATGTCTCTCTCTTTCCTCCAGTGATAAGATGTTTCCTGCCTTTGGTTTTGGAGCGCTGATACCACCTGATTTCAAGGTAGGACGTATGTGTTCCAACAGTTCTGACTACTTTAGATTTCAGAACCCTTCTGGAGTTTAAACTATGTTTATTAGCCTTTTCTGTCAGAACCCAGAACATTTCACATCCAACTAAATCTGCATTATATCGCAATGGGTATATCCCCGAAAAGCCCCAAATCCCCCTGATTGAACGGCAGTGTTTTTCATCAAAAAGTGCCCCCTAGTGGATGAAATATGAACTTTTAGAGTAAAATATGATTCATACAAGATCCTTGAGTCAATTCATGCATCAAAACTGGACTAAATTGGACCAAAAGTTAAAAAATTATACTGGTGACAAAAATATACAACTCACGATTCCCATAACCGACCCAGTTCTTCCTCGCACTAAGGTCTAGAGGGTTATAAAACCTGTAAAAATTTAAAACACATACAAACCATTGCCAATAATCATTACATAAATGACAATAAAATTCAATAGCAGTAATTATAACAATTTAAAAAAATAATAAAAATGGATACTTCAGATTTTGTAAAATTGTTCTGGGAAAAAAATATTCCCTTTCTTCATTTAGTGAGTCTCTGGAAAGTTTCTCCATTCTTGAGCGAGTAATTAATGAGAGGTTGCCAGATTTAGCAGAATTTCTGTTTTTTTCTAATCTAATCCGGTTCCGTCTCTTTCATAACGTTTCATTGAATTTGAATATTTCGGTGAAGCTTCCGTTTTCCAGTCCAGCAAAATCAATCTTCACGCAAACAAACTGACAAACTATAATATAAAGTAAACTCTGTATTATATTAATTTAATCACTACTAGAATGATATTCCCCAAAAAGGTTTATCGATAGAAAAACTCAAAAATTTATATAATGGATGATTTTCAAATTTTATACCCTAGAGTGAGGAAGAACCGGATTGATTTTTGGAAATTGAGATGAACTGATAAATGCAGGATGTCAGCCTGAAAATGAAAGAAACCTCTTCTGTGCTGAGAGTCTGATGAAACATGGCGCTAAGAGGTTTTGTCTTTTTTTGTCCCCCATGAAGGTTTCGCATGATTTCGCCGTGAACTTTGACGAGGACAACCCGGAATGTGCCGGTGAGCTACCTGCTCACCACACACACCCTAAGACCTTGTTTAGACCTCGTGTTAAAATGTGTTATGGCCGCAGGGAGACATGGGTAAATACGAGCGTAAACGACCACCAGGACGCATCGGGGTCCGATCACTCAAACCCACGCCGAGGTGGTCCGCGACGCATTTGACCTCGTTTCCTTTGTAGTGTGAACCTGAGTTTGTCCTGATGCGTCTCCGAAAAGGACGGAGCAGGAAAAATACGTCACCGGTGCCGGACGCGGTTGTTGTTCTGGTGGAAGTGGTCTTGGGAAGAGCAATAAGTTGTTAGGTCTCGTTTTAAGCTGGACAGTTCTGATTTGACGATACACACACACACACAAACACACACACACACAAACCACACAATCACACAAACGGACAAACACACATACACACCACAAAAATGTTCACAAACACACCAAACACACACCCGACACAAACACACAAACAAACACACACACACACACACCACCCAAACACACAATCACATCACAATCTCACACACACACTGACACAGACACACACACAAACACAGACACACACACACCACACAATCACATCACATCTCACACGCACACACACGCACACAACATAAACACACACGCGCACACACACACACACACACACACACACACACACACACACACACACACACACACACACACACACACACACACACACTCGTAGCTGGGTGGGTTTCTGCTGGGCTGCTGAAGTTTTCCAGACTAACATTCAGAAGAAATAACACTAATCTGTACCTGTGAAATGTGTTTCTGTGCTCTCCTGCCCACAAACCAGCATTCCTGCCGTGAAGGTTTTGTTTTTGTGTGTGTGTGTGTGTGTGTGAGAAAACAATCCGTTTCTGTATTTCGTGCTGCAGGGATCCAGGGCGTGGTGGAGGCCTACCAGAATTGCCTCCCTAAGATCCAGCTGTACGGGCCCACCAACATCGCCCCCATCATCCAGAAAGTGGCCTCGTCTGCCTCGGAGGAGATGCACACCAAGGAGGCCATGGTGAGAGAGAGAGTCCATGTTGTCCTTGTTGTTGTGGCTGCAGCGGGGCGGTGGATGGAAAAGACGGCGGGACATCGGACGCCGTTGATGGACAGGATCCACCTCCGTTTCCTCCCGGCCTTAAAGCCTCCTTCTTCCCTCTGTGGGTTATTCAGACGAGTCTCCCATTAAAACTGTAAAAATCCTCCTCCTCCCTTTTTTCTCCACAAATTCCAGGAGTACTTCATCCTGCTGATCCTGACGGACGGCGTCATCACCGACATGGCCGACACGCGGGAGGCCATCGTTCACGCCTCCCACCTGCCCATGTCCGTCATCATCGTCGGCGTGGGCAACGCGGACTTCACCGACATGCAAATACTAGACGGCGACGACGGGATACTGCGTTCGCCAAAGGGCGAGCCGGTCCTCCGCGACATCGTCCAGTTTGTCCCCTTCAAGGACTTCAAACATGTAGGTGTCACGTGGGTGGAGTTGGGTGGAGGTTCATGTGACTCGGGGATTTCAGAAGAAGCGTCAGACTGTTGTGATGGAAGAACTCCAGGTGGAAAATGTGTCAGTCAGTATCAAGAACCACACACCACCATCAGCCACAACATTAGAACCACTGACTGCTGATCCGTGAGCATAAAGCCCTCAGAGTGCGCCGCTCCACCAACACCACTCTGTTCTTCTTCTGCTACTTTGGGCTGTTCCCTTTAGGGGTCTCCACAGCGGACCATCTGTGTCCATCTTGTCCTGTCCTCTGCATCTTCCTCTCTCAAACCAACCAACTGCATGTCCTCTCTCACCACATCCAGAAACTTCCTCTTTGGTCTTCATCCTTCTTCTCCTGCCTGTAGCTTCATCTCCAGCATCCTTCTACCAGTAGATCCACTATCCCTCCTCTTCACGGGTCAGAACCATCTCAATCTGTCCTCTCTGACTTTGTCTCCAGGACATCTAACCTGGACCGTCCCTCTGATGTCCTCCTTTCTAATCCTGTCCTTCCTCCTCACTCCCAGAGAACATCTGAACATCTTCAGCTCTGCCTCCTGTCTTCTGGGTCAGAACCAGCGTCTCTAAACGCACCTCCATCTTAGAAACCTTTCCCTTCACTCCTGCTGCTGCTCTTCTGTCACAGATAACTCCTGACATTCTTCTCCAACCACTCCACCCTGCCTGCACTCGCTTCTCCACCTCTTTTCCACACTCCCTTTGTTCTGAACAGTTGACCCTGCCTTCTTTATCCCCTCCACCTTTTCCACTTCTTCTTCTTCATCCTCACCGTTCCTCCTGCCTCCCTTTCATTCACACACATGTATTCTGTCTTTCATTCCTCTTCTCTCCAGCGCATACCTCCACCTCTCCAGGTTTTCCTCCACCTGCTCCCTGCTCTCACTACAGATACAATGTCCTCCACCAACATTATAGTCCATGGAGACTCCTACCTTCTTCTCCTCCTTCTTCTTCTTCTTCTTCTTTGGGGTTTAGCAGCGAGCTGCGCTAAAACATTTAATGGAATAAGAAATGCGAGGTTATGTCATAATTAAACATTAAGGAATTTCACATTCGAGCCCCGAGCTCTAAGCCACCGCTCTAAATGCTGCTAAGTATCTCTTTAAATGTCTGAATGCTGCCGCCAGAAAACCACCTGAGGTTCTGGGCTCAAATTACTGCATGAAATACTCGGCGCCATGAGGAAAAAAATTCCATTTTATTCCTCCTGACATAAAAACGACAACTAACACAAATGATACACGACCAACAAACGAGTAAATAGGATGAAGTCATCGTAACATCTGTCCATCCATTTGTCTGTGACCATTTATTGTCGGGCGCAGATGTTCTAAACTACACACACATACTTCAAAGAACTTTATAAATATATATGAATTCATAATATCCCTGAAAATAGAAACATCAGCTCTGCAAGATCCGCTACGGTTCCTTTTGTTTTAACGCCATAACTCAAAAACCCCTTCATGGATTCTCAAATTGTATACCCACATAGACCTTAGTATGAGGAAGAACTGGGTTGATTTTGGGAAAGGTTGGTCTTATATTCTCAATACTAGGGGGAGCTTTATATCCAATTGTTTTCGGGCCATAATTTCTCAAGCATTCTGTCCAAATTGAGAGATTGTGAAGGAACTCTACCCGCGTTTTACTCTAATAGTTCATGTTTTACTCACTAGGGGGAGTTTTTTTTTCGTTCTTCTTCTTACAGAAAATGCAGTTTTCTCCGACGTAACTTCCTAACCGTTCACCCGATTTAGTTTGTAAAAATGAATCGACTCGAGGACGCTGATCTTGAAATAATCATATTTTACCCACTAGGGGGAGATTTTCTACGAAAAAGACTCTTTTTCAGACATAACTTCCTAACCATTGATCCAATTTAATCCAAATCTGGTGCGTATTGAACAGACTTTAGGAGATCTGTCTTGTAAGTATTATATTTTACTCACTGGGGAAAAACTTTTTATAGGCCTATATTATTTAAAATATTATAGGCCTTGTTAATTTATTTATTTGTCATTGAATAATATGTTATGTACAAACGCGTTTGTTTTCCATTTTTCTGGAAGATGTCGGGGGTAGATCCAGATCCAGCCAACATTCCCGTCGGACCACTGAGATAGCAGCTGCAGCCCAATCATGCAATCATAAATCAGGCGGCACGCCGTTTTTAATTTTTGGCTGCACCGCAACACCAAGCGTCACATTTATGAGTCGTTTAAATCGTCATGGGATTCTGTAACCCATATAAAAGGATAAAATAAACACCTGTGCAACAATATGATTCAAAAAGAACTATTGGAATCATACTTCCAACCAGGAATAGAAAATGTCACCTCCTCTTGACCACGACTTAGAGGAAATTGGTGCAAGGGTCAGACCAAACATCATATTCCACTTTTCACACCCTGTCAAATTTCCTTTCAGCTTCATAGTGGAGCCGCAGATACTGCAGTATTGGCGTTTTTACCAGATGACTTGAGCCGCTCCCTTCGGAGGGAATAAATCGCTCTAAAAACTTTTGGTCATGGGTGAAAAGAAGAGAGCTGTCAATCAAAGTCGGGCCTCACAAAGTGCAGTGATATTTCAATCACCGGAAAATCACGACACAGAACGAAAAAAGAGATGAATGATTGATTCCAACAGACGACGTGTGATAATTAGTCTAGTTAGAGAATCTTTGATTCTTCGGGGCGAATTGGGATCAAAGGGTCTCCGCCCCGAGCAGCAGCATGGAATCCCCCCCCCCCTTTGGAGTCCGGGTACTGGTGGTGGTGGCTGATGACTCGACTGAAGCTGATGGAGCGGTAGAGGGCGAGTGAACCAGCAGCATGAATGGAGAGAGAGAGTCATATGCCCCGGGTTGTAAAAGCAGTCCCCCTGATTCAACTCCTCAAATTAAATCTCAACTTTTGTCCACAGAATTTTTTTGGAGACCAAGAAACCAGCAAATCTTAAAACTCCTGGAGTCGATTCATACAAACCAAATTTGGACTATGGCCTAAAAACTTTAGGAGACGGAGCTCCCCCTTATGTCCGAAATACACAACTGAACTCTCCCCAAATCAATCCAGTTCTTCCTCACACTCAGACTGAGTGTTTTTTGTTTGTATGTTTTAAGTGAGTGTGTGTATTTGTGTGTGTATTCGTGTGACTGTGTGTGTGTGTGTGTGTTTTTGTGTGTGTCTGTGAGTGTGTGTTTGACTGTGTGTGTTGAGTGAATGCGTGTGTGTGTCTGTGTGAATGCGTGTGTGTGTCTGTGTGAGTGTGTGTTTGTTAGTGTGCATGAGTTTGTGTGTGTGTGTGTGTATTTGTGTGACTGCGTGTGTGTGCGAGGGTTTGTGTTGAGTGAGTTTGAGTGTGAATATCTGGGTGTGTGTATGTATGAGTGAGTGTGTGTGTCAGTGATGGAGTGTGTGTGTGTGAATGTGTGTGTGTTTGTGAGTGTGTGTGTGTTGACTTAGTGGGCTGTGAATGAGTGTGTATGCGTTTGTGTTGGGTGAGTGTTTGTGTGTGTGTGTTTATGTGTGTGTGTTTTTATATGTGTGTGTGTGTGTGTGTGTGTGTGTGTGTGTGTGTGTGCGTGCGTGTGTGTGTGTACTTGTGTGTATGTGGTGTACAGTGGGTGGGTGGATGAGGAGCAGGGTTGTACTCTGTGGGTAATGAGAGAGAATGTGTGGGTGTAATGTGTTTACTGCGCTCGTCAAAACACATCAGCTGTCTGTTCTCCCTGAGTTTGTGTGTCTCTCTGGTGGCATTCATGTTTCAGGCCGGGTGTGTTTTGGTTTGTTAGGGTCTGTGACAGGTTGAGAAACCAACCAATTATATCCCGGCTTAACAACGAGAGACATGGGAGACTGTGGGAAAGAGTGGAAACACGTTAGTTTCTCCTCGAGCGCACAGAGCGTTCGGTCAGCGAGGAGCGAGGGAGGAGAAATCTGGACGGAGGAGTGGCGAAAGGTGAAGCGAGAGAGAATTCAGCCAGCGGCGGCGGCGCTAAAGACAAAAGGGAGTGAGGGAGTGTGTGACAGAGGTGGAGAGGTGATTTTCTGCTCCGTCGTTTCTTTTCAGAAAGGATTAGCGGGATGGAGCTGCTGTGTGACGGGCGGGGTGGAGGAGAACAGGTAGATAGGAGGACAAGGAGCAGGAGGGGGTTTGGAAATGAGAGGAAATGGGCGCTTGGGGAGGCGGGTGCTCTTTGATGATGCACTGTCTCTGGGAATTATGTGAGACGGAGTACGACAGACTCTCTGACTTTAATGAAGTGGAACTGCATGTGTGTGTGTGTGCATGTGTGTGTGCATGTGTGTGTGTGTGTGTGTGTGTGTGCTATGTTTGTGTCTATTGCAATAAAAGCGAGGAAATCTCTTTTATTGCTATACTTGAAAATTTATTCCAATGGGTGGAAATTTATTGCATATCCATGGCAATCAATCGACCAATCAATCAATCTTTATTCATACAGCACCTGTCAGATGCCAGGAGAAGTTGTTTACGCAACAACAATTATGGATTTAGACAAAACACAACCAGGAGAAAAGTCCATAACAAACACGTAGAAGCAGAAAAATAGCTGTTAGTCTTTTTGCCAACCGCCTTTCACGTTAAGTTTGACGATCACCAAATCGTCCACAGGCGATCCTTCGTCTTGGCATCATAACTCCAAAAAATACCATATGGTTCATTTTAAAATTATATACCAGAATAGAACTCAGTGCGAGGAAGAAGTGGTTTGATTTTGGAAAATGTCAGTTGCATATTTCATATTTAGAGTCTTATTTCCAATGATTTTTCAACCGTTGGTCCGATTTTTGTCCAAATTTGATGATTGAGTCATGAGATTTATCTGGTATCCTTCATATTTTACTCTGGTAGTTTAAATTTTCCACACTAGGGGGAGCTTTTTTTCTTTTTTAATAAAAGGTGTTTTTCAAGATATAACCTCCTAACTTCTGTCTGTTTTAGTCCAAATTTGGTGCATATGAATAGAGTGGAGGAGATCTAGTTTTATAGATCATATTATAATCAATAGGGGGAAGTTTTTTATATAAAAAAAAACAACAACACAGTTTTCCGTCTTAACCTCACATTGAATTTGAGGAGTTGCTCATACAACGCAGGGGATCGGGGGCTTTTCAGGGATATAACCTTGCTGTCGGAGATGACGGCGTAGGCTTAGGTTCAAGAATTCACAAATGTCGAAGGGACAGAAAAAGTGATCCGCGATCTCCTTTAGGAAACAAACTCCCCCTAGTGTCAGAAATATGCAAAACACCTCTCCAGAAATCAATCCAGTTCTTCCACTCACTAAGAAATATGGGATAAAAAGTTTGAAAATGATCCATGAAATGGGTTCTTGGGTTCTGTCCGGTAAACAATGTTATTTATGGCGGCGGCCATGATGACTAGACACAGATATAAACGGGGAACACAAGGCTTTTTTTTTCTTTTTTTTTTTTTTTCCCTCTTTGAGCACGGAAACAGGAAGTGCGGTGATACTAGAAGAGACAAAAGTGAAATGATTTGAGGTTATTTGGGCCTGTCTGGTCACATCAGTCTCACTTGTCCACACCTTTGACAGCAACTGAACCAAAAGTAAATTCTAGTGTCCTATAATCACGCATGAACGGTTTTAGTCTGGTGTATATATATATATATATATATATATTTATATATACATGAACTCTGTCCATCTCTGTTTTCAGGCCTCCCCGGCTGCACTGGCTAAGAGTGTTCTGGCGGAAGTCCCCAACCAAGTGGTGGATTACTACAACGCAAAAGGCATCAAACCCAAATGTATGTCCGACTTTGAGACGACAAGAACCTTCAGCCCCTGACGATGGAATATGTGCGAACCTACTCTCGAAAATATACATATATATATTTATATATGTCATATATATATACTTAATGTATTGTATAATACATATAGACATGCAGAAGCACACATACGCACACAAACATCGTACTACATGCTACATACAATAGTCTAGCTCAAAGAATTAGCTTGTTCTGGTGAAACTGTTTTAACTACTCCATCCCTGGATCTTGCATGTCGACCACAATGGGATCACCCGGGAAATTATTACTATATACAGTATATTGGAGAGATGTTTATAGGAAATAATAAGAGCAGTCTTCTGAAACAAGCATGCGGAGTCGGACCACCCGAAGAAATGACACTCCTACCTTATTCAAATAACTAGCAAGTACTTTTAGAGAAGAAGAAGAAAAAAAAGACCTGTGTGCGTAGAAACGCCAAAATATTCTGAATGCATAACTGGGAGGGTTTAGATTAGCATTGCAAATGTTATTTATGGGAATAGTCCCTGTTAGTGTGCTGCATAAATGCATGCATAATTCAGCCCCCAGCTAATGTCCAATCTCCCGTAGCCCCTTGCTAGTTATGAAATAACGTACCTCTGTCATTTGAGTGACATTCAGGGTCGTCGCGGACACGTTGGGTTCTTTTCTACAAATTTTGTTGAAGATTTTGCTAAACGGAAATGAAATAATACGTAAATAATTGTAATAATTTCTTAATAACCTTCTTACATTGTAAAGAGTTTTGGAAGGATAGCAAACTGTAGTGCTGTGAACACTTAGCTGTGAGCTGAGAACTGATTATTTTCTGTATCCCGCATGTCTATTATAATAAAAAAATACTTTTCTCACTTTTGTGTGCCATGGTGTTTGTGTGTGTGTGTATGTGTGTGTGTGTGTTGCACATTAATGATGATTAATGTAAGAATAGTTCTCTGAGGAATTGATGTAGTCTCTGATGCCATGATGTGATATTGGTATTCTTCATATTCACGGAAGTCGGGATGAGGAGAGGGTCCGGTTTGGGGAGCTTAGAATCGCATCTCTTATGTTTGCAGATGATGTGGTTCTGTTGGAGTCATATGTCCAACTCTGGAACGGTTGGCAGCTGAGTGAGAGGACGCTGGTAAAAGAGTCAGAACCCACAAATCTTTAGCCATGGTCCTCTTTAGAAAACAGTGGACCGTCCCTTTCAGGTTGGGGCCTCCAGCGAAGTATCTTAGTGTTTTCTTCTCGTTGGTGGCGGAGAAAGAGCTGAGTCGTAATGCAAAACTCTCAATTTACCGGTCCACCTGCGTTCAAACCATCTCCTATGGTCGTGAGTTCTGGGTCGTGACCTAAAGATTGAGGTCAAGGACACAAGCAGCTGACATGAACTTCCCTTGAAGGGGGGGTTGAGCTCAGCCTTAGAGATAAGATGAGGGACTCAGAGATCTGGAGAGCGCTCGAATTAGAGCTGCTGCTCCTTTGCGCCCAAAGGAGCCAATTGAGGTGGTCCGGACATCTGATCAGGATTCCTCCAGGACGCCTTCCTCTGGAGGTTTTTCAGGCACGACCAACTGGGAGGAGACCCCGAGGTAGATCCAGATCTCTTTGGAGGGGCTAAACATCTCATCTGGCCTGGGAACGCCTCAGGATCCCCAAGGCTGAGCTGGAGAGTGTTGCTGGGGAGAGGGACGCCTGGAGTGCCCTTGTTTTACTGCAGCCAACGGGACCCCACCAGAAGAAAATGGTATTGATGGATGGACATGATGCAAAGCAATGTGATTGTTACAGTAGCAGCAACTTATGGCAGATACGATCAGCTGCTCAAAAACTACAGGAGCCCAGCAGGCTCATGTGGATCTATTGCATCATCAAGGGGATTTGCATGTTGACTTTTCTCTCCCTCACTTATTCTTCCGGAGATTCTGAGTGGATGCAGACACTGTTGAATCGATAGTGAAAACCATATTGCAATTCCTGCCCATCAGACTCTTTTCCGACCGGTTGCAATGCTTGCATCACAACGAGTCAGTGAAATAATACTGCAGATCTTTATTACATCACGCATGTGTCTCATATGATAGAATGGTGGATTTCATAAGAAAAGGATATATTAAACCTTCTCCACCGCTACTCTGTCAAACTCCACGTTTCATGGCTTTAATAGGAAAACCCAGAAACTCTTTAAAAACTGCCAATAAACCCGATGTTTTGGTCAATTAAGATTCTAGATGCAGGCTTCTTGTTTTCATAGTTGGCTGCATAGAACGTACGCTCACTGTCATAATAGAGTTTAAACAACTTGGGATATCCATAAATGAGGCTAAATGAGTTGGGAAATATTTTAACAGCAACAGAGTGGAGACAATACTACTATACCCCCGACAAGAGCTTTAGGCTTGTGTTTTTTTAATTGTTTATTCTACGGATACATGATTCTGATTCTGGGAATATTCTCTGCTGGTCGACTCCGAGGATTGGTGAGGATGGAAATTTCGGTCACCCAACCAACGCAAATCTGGATGATTGGGAAGCCTGGTAAGCCGCTCATTTTGGCAATATTAACAGAAATATAAGAACATAGTAATAACTGCTTATAGAACAAGAGCAGAAAACAATTTCCTAGGATAATAGGTAAAGGCTAATCGGGACTTTATCTTACAGGTTGAGAGCCATTTTGGTGATAACATAAGTGTAATAACATAGTAATAGCAGTGTAATAAGGGATATAGTAATAACACAGTAATAACAGTAAAAATGCATCTGATCCACAGTCAATCGGGGAAACTAAAGATCTCCTTTCATGCATTATATACTGCAATCATTCCTGAGTGTGTGACAGTCAGATCACTTCTGATCACATGACACACATGATGCCTCCTGATATCCTTCTCAGAGATGACCCACATTAGTGGAGTCACAGCGAGAGAGACGAGTGCCGTTGTATCAAGGCTGATAGAAACCATGTGACATGAAGAAACCTTGACTTTGTCTCATATTATTTTCTGTTTTGGTGTAAAACCTTACTTTTCAGATTATTTTATGTTCAATTAATTGAGAAAATGAAGCAACAATAATGATTTTGAATTAAAAAAAACTGTTACATTTATTACAAAATTGGTTGCTATGCAGAGGATCCTGTCATGAAATATAAATGTCAATATATCAGTGACAACTGGGAACCCTGGGGTGTGATGACTAAGGCTGCATAAAATAGTGGAATGTCCCAAAACTCGTAAATGGGCCTTAAGTTGGAATTTTTTTATTTGCTGTTTCTAAGGAACAAGAATGAGCTTAAGCTCTCATCATTTATTACAGTAGAAGTTATCGAGAGAATATATGTGTGTATACACATGGTTGTGATTGTTTGGTGATGTGAAGAGGAGTGATAGTGGATCTCTTGCCAGGCAGGAACGCAAAAGCGGAAGACCAAAGAGGAGGTCTCTGAGTGTGGTGAAAGAGGACATGTAGCTGGTTGATGTCATCGAAGAAGATGCAGAGGATAGAGCTGAATAGAGAAAGACGATTATCTGTGGTGACCCTTAAAAGGAACATTCTAAAGAA
Source organism: Lophius piscatorius (assembly GCA_009660295.1). Taxonomy (NCBI): domain Eukaryota; kingdom Metazoa; phylum Chordata; class Actinopteri; order Lophiiformes; family Lophiidae; genus Lophius; species Lophius piscatorius. Next base: position 3,532 of record VRLP01006095.1, on the reverse strand, counting down.
GAAGTAGGTCGGAACCATTTGTCATGAGTCCTGGTAGCGCGGAACTATTTTGGTGACGTACAGGAAGTAGTCAGGGTGACATTTGGTACAGGACGATAGCAGAGGCATGACATTTCTTGTGTAGTAAGAAGAAGACGAGCACTCGTTCTCTTATTTTTTTGTAATTTTATTACTTATATGTAAATATATATATATAAATCAGAAAGCTCAATGGCGGCGTGGAGCTGTCGGTTTCTTCTTCAGCGCGTGACGCGACTCGTTTCTCTCCGGGCAGCAGAAAGGTAACGTTAGCCTCGATGCTAACATTAAGTGATTGAAGTTACAGCCAGCATGTCGGTCAACTAAACCACTTCAAAAGCTGTACACTTTTGTATTTTGCATATATCCGAGCTTGTTATTTCATAAGTCATTCGCTTATGTTATTATGTTATTAAAAACAACATTAAAATCATTTTGAATGTAGGTAGAGTTTGGTTAAAGCATACCAAAAACAGACTTCTTACAAATCAAACATGAGCTAGAAATGAGAAATACCCTTCATCATAAGTACACAGTATTCACTAAAAGCCATAAGTTTGTTCAAGTAACGAAATAAAAAAAACAACAAACATACATTTTTAACATAATGCAAATTATGCGAGTGCCAGAATTGTTTCCCCCCCTGCCCTTGGATATCCTGCAATTAAAAGGAAACAGCAATTAGATAAAGTATATCTCTAGTCCTATTTTATATTTTAAGCTTCACCTGTTTGAGGAGGAACTCTGAAGTGGTGAACAATGACTTCTTGTTTTACTGTGGTACAAATATCAGGTATTGGTAGTGCGGTCATGATAATCCTCGGAAAATTGAAGAGCAACAATTTGGTCTGACATTTCATTAATTTGTCAAAATGTATCAGTAATTTTATTTGTTGAACAAACATGCTCTGTCGGCTTCTCAAATGTGAAATTTTGGCTAATTTTGGATACTGAATAAATTTCTCCAACAAAATAATCCTTCAAATCATCACCTTGGACTCTAGGAAGTAAATATTGGAATATTATTCTATTCACATATATTTATTTTCACCAAAAAGTTATCAAAATATATGTATAATAAATACAGATCCAAAAAAAATATTGGAACATTTGTCAACATTGGAAAAATAGTGGTGAACTTCTGTATTTCCTTGACTTTTGTACAATAGTTATGACTTTCCTGTCAAACAGCTGCATTTAACTTCTTTTTTTTTGTTGCTTACAGTTCTGTTCATTCAGTGAGTTGTAGAAGAACAATGAAGACTACGACATGGTTTGATGAACACCTCACAGAGGATAACCAGGAGTACATGAGGAAGAGCTTGGCAGGGGAATACAGAACACAAACAGCTGAAAAACTCAATCCGCTCAAAGATGAGCCCTGGCAGCGACATGAGTGGACAGAGGGTGGGTGGTGTCGTTACGAGTTGCGAGAGCTACTCATATCATGAAACCTCTCACTGAAGCCACATTTTCTGTCTCTCCGTCCAGGGAGTCGAAGAGTTGGGTTAGTAGCGGTGAAGTTGGGGATGGCTCCTATCTGGACCAAAGATGGAGAAAGACACGTCGTCACTATGTTACAGGTACCACTAATAGGCTGATTGCAATAATTTTTCAAAATCGGAATAATCCGATTATCCTGGTACATTCTATGTAAAAGTGTATGAGTAAGAGTTTGATGTGAAAAAGACGTGACATTTCTTGACTTTCTGTTTTCCTACTGTTCCATGTTTGACTGCCGTTAATGATGTCATCTGGTCGTCCTTATTCTGCTTTGAGTTGGGGATTATATTACACTTGAGCTCAAGATGATGGATCATTTAATAACAAAGTCAAACGTCGCTGTGGGACCATTTTGGTTTTAATCCAAATGGAAGCAGAGAGCCAGATGTCTTGAAGGAGGCAATTTGTTAACGTTGTAGTAGTAAATAAATACTTTTTTTTTTTACTTCTGAAACCACAAATCTACACGTCTGTGGCTCCACCCCTCCCCTCCAGATTCACTGAACTCTGACAGACTGACCCCAGGTCCATCAAAGAAATTAGTCATTATCCATATTTTTATTCTCTTTTCTTTTCTTTTTTATAATGAAGAATTTCATAAATTTTTCTTAGAACACAAACATAAAAAAAAAACAGGCAGATAACCAAATAGAAAGTGAAATAAAACCCTATTTTTACGTTTGTACGGTTACGTGATTCAAGCCGTGAGCATCAGCGCCTGTTAAAAATCAAATGTCGCATCATCACATTATCGCCTGGCTTGGGTTCCTTTCCCCCTGACACATTATCCACTACAGCTGTCCCATTGTTCTCTAATCAAATCATTTTCCTTGTTCAATCGTCCACACTCTCAGTGTGGGAGTTTGGGACTCCCTCCAACACCTGACAATCAACCGGGCTCAAGTTATTAAGCCAGTTATTCATACTCTGAATGCAAATTTATTTATCTTTGGCTCTACAGTTTTGTCACCAATTACCATCACTGTCACTTTTATAGTCATAATGTTCTTTACATTCTGCCCTGTAATGTAAATAGTGGACCACATTTAGTCTCTGCGTTATTGAATTTTCCTTATTTTTGTACCTGCACTGATCTTTTTCCAATACTTGATATCTATATAGACCTCAATGCATGCTGTTGTATTCATGTCAGCACCTGCAAGAGTGGAATAACACCGGAGTCAAACTCCTTGTGTGCATACATGGCCATATAAAGCTGATTCTGATTCTGAAGACACAAGAGATGGTAATCTGGGCAGTTCAAATTCTAACCAGTCAACCCATCAGGGCGACGGTGGTTCAGTTGGTAGAGCGGTTGTCCACTTATCTGAAGGTCGGTTGTTCAATCTCTGGCCACTGCAGTCCACATGTTGAAGTATCCTTGGGCAATATACCTTGATTTTTTGTTTTTGCATTGAAAGTACAACCAACAACCTTTCTCCAAATCATCTGAAGATGTTTACAACCAATGATAGTCAAACAAGAACCCATCCCATAACATATCAATGCTTTATGACCCTTTTTATGGCAGCTGCATGTAGAGTAGTGTGGCTCCCGCAGGGTTTTGTCTTGATTGAATTGAACTTTGTCTTTAATTCAGTGTCTCATGTGTAGGTGTATTAACGATTCATCGATTTAGATATATGGATATCAATTGGTTGAACAACGATCCAATCAAATCGACGGAGAGTCAAACTATCAATATGTACGTGGAAAAATAATTAGAGCTTGGTCCTTTAGCTTAACGCTAACATATAGTGGGAATTGCCATATACATGCTATCAGAGTTAGCATTTTTTGTCAATTAAACTTGAGAAAGTGTTTTTTAATGGAACACTTTTCACTGAAACGCAGGTCTTTGTTCTTCATGATATTATTTTGACACTTAATCGCGCATAATTTTACTTAAAGGCGCTTCATTTTACGCTTTTTTATCCGTGATCACATCACCAGTAAAAGAAGGTAAATTGTGCTGCTGTGTGCTGGAAGAACAGCACATAGAAATGGAGGC
>VRLP01006094.1:0-31210 GCA_009660295.1 Lophius piscatorius | reverse complement strand
TGCACACATGGACATCCAACCCCTTTGATTTGATGGGGCACCTGCTCTTTTTCTTCTTTCAGAGAAAGTTTTTCTAAATAAAGGAATAAATATATTCCCGTTCCTGTGATATCAAACGAATATATTGGTATAATAAAAAGTTCAAACAAAAGGTCGGGAGATTAGACTTTGTGGAGTTCTGACGTTCTCCCCACCTCCTCGCTCCTTCCTCCACGTCTCCTTCATGTCAGTGATAAACATCTACAGGGACGCCCCCCCCCCCCGGCAGTTATTTTCTCTCCGTCCTGAAGGTTGGAAGGAGCGACAACCAGGTTACGTCAACAAGTTCTCGATGCAAAGGAAGATACAAGGCAGGAAGGAATGGATGTGACAGATTTTATTTTCAAATTTTAGGACCCTTTTTGTCAATATTTGTGTATTTTTGTCAATATTTCTTTTTGCATTTTTTCTAGTGTTTTTTGTGGAAGAATGAACATGATGAGTAGAGCAGAATGTTATAAGCCTGATTGTTGCGACATATCTTGGCTTCACTTTTTGGAGGGAAGGTCGGTTTTGCTTTTTTGTGTAGAGAACCACCATTTTCAGTTTCTTGTGATTAAGAATTTTTTAGTGGTATTTATTTCAATACCACCAAAAGAATTCAAATGATTTACTGTCATATAATCAAATTATTGGTAAAATCTTCTTCTAAATACATAGAAACTAGTAGCGCTGAAGAAATGCTGATTGTGTCACTGTTTCCTTCGTTGTCGCCGTCTCTTGGGATAAACTTATAGTGAAAACTATAGTGAAAACTAGAGAAGGACAACGTGTTTCTGTCTGAGCTGAAGGGATTATTTTATAGAAATTGGTTGCCTACTAAACAATTTTATTAAATGAGTTGATTTTCATTATTTAAATGATTAAATTCTTTTGATTATGAAAGAGTTAAAAAAAAATCTTATTAATTTAACCATTTGGTAAGTAGGTAATTCAGAGATCTGCAACTTTATTTAACCTTTTTTTTAAAACATTTTTTTCTATGAATAATTAGGAGAAGTGACTTTTGTTCACTTGAAGAGTGAGCATGAAATCGTTCCCACGCATTATTTAGACAATTATCTTGTGAGATAATAGCATGTTCCCTCAAGATAATAGCCAATTCCCACGACTTAATAAGTTGTTCCAACACTTTACGATGTCGTCACAACGAGATAAAAACTCGTCCCCACAAGATAATAATTGTCTACACAAAATAATAACTTGTTTCCATGACTTTATAACTTGTTCCCACGCATATTCAGCTGCATCAGTGCTACCAATGGCTGAACAAATGATAATATTGTTTTTCTCACATATAAACTTTGTTGTAGAGAATAACTAACTAGATTCAGTCTCTTAAAAAGATTTATCTAAAGCTACTGGGTGACATCTAGGAGTCACTAAATTTTACACGCTGCACCTTTGAAGGACTTCAACATTATCTCCTCTTCTATCAGAGAGAAGGTGAAGTAAATTTGCTTATTCATGAATTTAGAGTAAATAAAGACATAAACGAGATTGCTGAGCGGTTTTCTCACACAATCCATGAAAAAAACAAGACTTTTGAGAATTAGTGAAGCGCTGCAGCTAGAAGTGTATTATATATTGAATGATGTCTGCACAGTGGCACAGGTTCAAATCTAACCCAGAAATCAACCTCCCACGGTCCAAAAACATGAAAACATGATGCTGCTGACTCTGAACTACCTCAGAGGCTCGTTCCTGTGATTAAATCAACCCGGATAAGAGGTTACAGAACAATGGATGAATACAATGAGTCTGATTAAATAGAGGATTCATAGACCCATGGAGCTTTGAAGCTGTATGCACTTAATTCTCTCATCTAAGGAGACATCACACATGCATTAGTTGTGAACCTGAGTCTGAGTCTCAGAGTCTGTAGCGACTGCCGAGTTTCAAATTTAAGATTGTGTCCATGCTGTTAGTCAGCACTTCTGCCAAATTCGGGCTCATCAGAACTTCAACCTCAATTTCCCATTATCCTGTTTTTACGAACATGTGGAACAGTTTAGTCCATATTTCAAGATGTGGACTGGGAATGGTCTCTCCCTCAACTGTCGTGGGTAGATGGGCTTAACCACGTTACGTTCTGGTTGCCGTTGACGCACACCAAGCATGAGCTTCCACTGCTCCAAACATCTCCGAAGTAAAACCAGAAAACACAAAACTCACAATTTGTAACACCACTAAGGACAAAAGAACAAAATAAACTGTTGAGGAACAACCCCAAAAACGTTCTGCCCAACGAATGTAATCACGCACATCAATTTTAATTGCCTAAGGATCGTAGCAAGCTAAAAGCTAACGACAGAAGAGAGGTTAAAGCTAGCGGGAGCTCAGAGCCAGCCACAAGCTCTGATGACCCTGAGACATCAGAGTCAACACATAACAAATAATGGACTGAGCTAGGTGTACAAAGTTTTATTTTCACTTCCAAATGTCAGACAATTGTTTAAAGGAACGCACAGCAGGTCAGAATACTTACACGTTAACACTTGGCCGACCAGCCTTGTCACTTCTACTCTAATCCTTCAGAAAAAGAGCACTTCAAATACATTACTCATTAGGATTTTGGAACTTCAAAGAAAGACATCTGAAGACATCAAAGACATTCCCTGACAGCAGAAAAAATATCACCGGCTCAGTGAGGTGATCATCTCGCTCCATGGCACCTCCTCTGTTTAGCTTCCAGTTTTCTTCAAGCTCCTCTGGCGGTAGTAAAAACTCTTTTTATGAAGTTTGTGTAATCAGCGGTCCTCCTCTTTGAATTGAATAGAAAACGCGGCCTGTGTTCCTCCGGGCTTTATTCCAGATGTGTACGGAGCCGCAGTGGAACAGTTCTGGTTTTCTAGGATGAGACTGGAGGTTGAGACTGGTTTATGGAGGAAACACGCACAGCAGGTCTTCGTTATAGAGAAGAAGATGGGATTAGTTCTGAAGCACCAAGCTGCATCAATTTACACCTTAGAAGGTCATCCTTTAAAAAACAACCTCTCGGTTTAATTTGAGATGAAGAGCATACGGCTCATCTCATTGAATACTCAGTCAGTGGATGACTTTATAAAGTTATTGAATGACGTATTTTTGGCCGAGCAAACCGGCATTATTTAAAACTTATTTTTTAACCGTTTTAATGTCTAAAACTTATTTTTTTGTCAGTTAATCTCATTAATGGAGATTAATGGAGATAATCTCCATTAATGAGATTAATCTCTCATTAATCTCCATTAATCTCAAAATAATGGAGATTATTTTGTGATACGAGAAAATAAAAGGACTTGAAACATTGCAAAGTTTGACAACCGATGCCTCAAATGAGATGACACGGCCAGACGGATTGTCCGCCAATCCGTTCCGGCAATCATACCGCTGCCCAAAACGTGTTTGCCCTCAGCCAATAATGATTTCAGACCAGTAGCCTTAATCAAGGATTTTTATAAAGTCTCACTGGCAGATTACAATTCTGGCTGTTTGCCTAGTTTAGAGATCATAATGAGTCATACATTTTACGTGCAGTTATTTTGGAGGATTACAGTAAAAGTGAGGAAGCTGGTCGGCCATGTGTGACGTGTAAGTATTCTTACCTGTTGGACATTAACGTACCCTCCCTCCTCCCCGCCCTGCGTTTGTTTAACCAACTGTATGACATTTTTAAGTGAAAATAAAACTTGAACGAGGAACGCCTCGTTCAGTCCACTAAATGTTGATGTTGAGATTTGTCGGCTTTGTTCAGGGACTTGAGGGCTCTGAGCTCCAGCTGGCTTTAGCCGCTCTGCTAACATTAGCTTCTGAACTTGCTGTTCCTTAGGTGATTTAATTTGAAGTGTGTGGTTAAGTTATAAATTGCGAGCTCTGTGTTTTTCTGGTTTACTTGTGAGATGTTTGGAGCCGCGGAGGATCATGTTTGTTGTGCAACCGGCACGAATGAGGCTGATCGTCCGATTCAGGCGCTCTACTTAACATCTGTGGTTATGAAGTGTTTGGAAAGAATGGTCGGGGTCAGACCCGCCTCAGGCAGGGGCGGAGCCCAGAGGACGATGTTATCAGTGTCCCCGGTTTAATCAGCCAGCATTTGGACGGTCCTCATGCCTCTGCACCTATTTATCGTTATTTGCAGATTTCGCTGACACCTGCCCCTCAATGTGTCACACGCAAATTGAAAACAATCAAAATTCAAAACGTGGTGTGTGACGACCATCTCTGCTCATTTTTGAATGTCAACCAAACAAAAGCATTAAAGTTTGACCTTGTGACCCTGTAGTTGTTGGAAACAGTGTGATTGAACAGGTGAGCTCCTACAGGTACCTGGGAATACACACAAATATAACAACCTGAAATGGACCACCCATGTTGACGATCTGTGTGCTCAGCCCTCTAGGAGAGAGAGGGAGGAGTGTGAGAGAGAGGGAGAGAAAGAGTGAGTGAGAAAAAAAGGGGGGGGGGGCACAGACAAAGAAGCAACAATGAGAATTGCTTCAGAGATTCTCTCTCCTCCACCTCTCCAGGGACGGGCCTCCTGGCACCACCTCCATCATAGATGTTGTCTCAGGTTCCTGCCCCGACCTCCGGAGCCTTCATCCCTCAGGTTAAACACATTTGCAACATGATGTATAATATCCTGTGGTTTTCACACATTCACCAAGATCGGACCAGGCCTCAGTGTTTGACAAGAGCTCCAGTACTCCATTTTTCTACACATCCATATTCATCCACCTGTATGGGCCTGAGAGTCTGAGAGTTGCTGCTCCCTTCTACCTCTCACAGAGGTACCACTTATATCAGTAAACTTGTTAACCTTAGTGTATATATTGATTTAACTTATTGTTTACCTCGTTGGTATTTTAGGTGATACCGTAGAGCTGTATGTCTGCAGCGCTGCCTCAAGGCTCGTTTCCCTTCAGGGACAATAAAGTCCAGCTTATCTTATCTGAACTGTTTCATCAATCCTGATGGAACTGTGAAACACAGGTTGACCAGGAAGTAACATTGGACAGCTGTCCATGGGAGGGTTAGGGGGAAGAGCGTCCTCCGCACCCACGGCGTGGTTCATAGTGAAAAATCTGTCCGTCTGTAAAAGTTCTACATAACGCCTCTGGGCGGTTTGCTGGTTTTTGTTCCGAGGGTGATGCTGCTCAGCGTGACCTGTGGACGTCAAGAAGTTGGCCTCCGCAGAAGACTGGGAGTATGGGTCAGCGCTCTGGCTTTTTCTCAGCGGGTTCCTGATAACCAGAATTTTGTTCTCAAGTTCTGTTCTGGATTCTCTCAGGACACATGGAAAGAAAAACTTCAACTCTTATCATTCGTATGAGCAAAACCAGTGCCCAGTTTTTCATCACTACTGGACCACCCTCCTCAAGCGGAGCAAAGAGAACCGAAATCAGCTGGAACCCATCCCACGTATCCTGCAGCAACAGTCCAGACTAAGAGCTAAAGGAGAGAACAGATATCAGTCATTTTGAAAACCTGAATATTTATCCATGTGGGTTTTGGGTTCGGCGATAATCTCAGAGATCAGGCATTTAGTCTTTATGTAAATGTGGACTTTGTGACTCTATTGCTGGATGAAGTCTGTCACAGTCAGTAACCAACATCTAATTAGCAACTGTGTCCCTAACGGGCGCTCCTGCTCAGAGGTTGAATCATTTTGAAACTGCTGTCATCAGTGAAAGCAGAGTTTGAGCTGAATGTGGGAAAAAAAACTTTCTTTAAATGCTTCTTTTACAGCTTAATTATTGCAAACAGCTGTTCGACAGCCTATGTCATCATAACACCTTTGAGCAATGCGGGGGTTTGAATAATTTTGCTCTTAACCGCATGAACCTTTGGATTAGACAGACCTATGATGATAATGTCAAAGAATAAATCAATGACACTGAGAAAGGAGAGGGCCGTGACTCTCGTAACGCTGTGATCATATTCATTTGGAGTCTTCTGTCTGAGCCCTGCACGTTTTTTAAGACTTCATAAACCAAAAGTTTCCTATTTTGAAGGCCTCTTGATCATTTCCATTGTCAGCTCATCTACTCTCAAGCTCATGAATGTCATTGATTCCCCCCGTGCATTCATGCTGCATCACCATGGAAACACATCAGGCAGAAGCTACCTCAGCACGCCACTAAATATACGAGTACCTTGGTCCCGAAGCCGCGATGATTCCGGGTAAATGAGCGCCGATAAGAGCTCTTGTCTTGCTGAGTGGCTGAACAGCATATTCTCCCGGGAGTGGCAGCCGTTGGGAGGCAGGGAGGAAAAAGAGAGGGACGGCCCGAAACCTCACTCAATCCATTCGTGAGAAAAAGCTGTGTTTTATTTTGAAATCCAGAAACTTGCAGAACACCAAGAAGAGATTACAAACAGTCTAGTACGGCGGCTTTTGTGTGATGTGTCCATGTACAGCCATCGATCTGACCACAGACGCTCAATCTACTTAAATTACATAATTACACGGCAGGTACAAAATGTAGACTTTTACAAAAGTTAATAATAAAATAGAATATAGCCATATTTCCCCAAATACTGTCTCAGAAATATCCTTCAGTTACTACTAACTCCGTTTGGTGAAGAGTGTTAGTCAGAAAGACACAGATGAAGATGAGCAGTGAAATGGGTGCAAACAATCCAGACACACACCTTTAACGTGTCCCAGTAAACCCCCCGGTGACAGACTTCTAAGTAAACGTCTAAGTAAACAAAATACAGACAGAAAGACTGAAGAAACATCAGGAGAACTTCCCCCACAGCAATTATGGTTTATGTGAACGTAGGAAAGCATGATAACCGCTAGGACCGTCACATCAGGAAGAACCGCGAGCGCGCGCGCGTGTGTGTGCGTGTGTGTGTGTGTGTCGTTCAAAGTGAAGGAAGAACTACAGACATGCTCTTTTATTGCTTTGTAGGCTCCAAGGGGAGGATGGAACCTGTTTTTGTTTTTTTTGTAGTCAGTATATGTTCTTAACCAGAACGCCTCATTATCCTCCAACCGGCCAAAACACCAAACTGCCCACAAGTCTTTTCTTTTCTAAGGGGATTTGGGTTTATTCATTCCATAATTAATCCTGTGTGTAGCCAGCAGGTTCGACGTTCTTGTTCCTACACTGTGAAATCAGAATGCTAAGCTAGTGTGCAAACAAATGATCGATGGAGAAGCTGCTGTGTTGTGTTACAGTGTGTGTTAGTCTGTGTTTCAGTGTTTAATACATGTTAGCCCATTACCTGTACTTCATATTAGCCCCCCCCCCCCGTGTATCTGGTGTCGATTCCTTCGTAAAAACAAAAAGGAGGGGAAAAAAGAATCAGGACACAGCAGCGTGTTTCTCCTCAATAACCTCAACTCTGCATAGATTTAGTTATTTAGTTTAAGACACACGCGGGCAGGAACTCAGAACGGTGCCATGGAGGGAAGCGAGGACAGAGACGGGGCTTCCTGCGGCGCCTCCTGACGGGAGCCTCTCCGGGAATCAGTGCTGAGGTCCGGGGTCGCGCTGGGCTTCACAGAGGCACTAATGAGGAAGACAAAAACACGTAGAGAGTCATCAGTCACAGTCAGCAAAGTCTCACATTCACAAAATGAAAACTGAGTAAGATCAATCCTCAGTCACTACGTACAAGACATTACGGGAAATTTCCACTAAAAAAATAAACAAATATAATGTAAAACCTGTTTATATTTACATACTTAATCACATATAACCATATGTGAAAAAATTGTTAGTAGGGAATAGTTTAAAAAAATGATCTTTGGTAAGAATGTGCAGAAAACACAGAATTTTACACTGACAAGTAATTCATGTAACTATTCGTTATAAGTAACAGATTTTACTTGTATGAAAATATAAATAACCAACTTTAAACATTAGCAACAGAATCCCATCATTTCCACAGACAGAAGATACAAAAGATACGGTAAATAATGTGGTGTTCTAGCTTAAAAGTCTGAAATTCATATCATTTACCGATATTTTATGTACTTAAGCATGTAGCCATTAAAAGGTTTTACATTATATCTGTTTTTTTTATGGCTATTTAAAGTAATGTCTTGTACATGGTCACTCTTTTCCTTACGCTAAAATCCTTGCCTCCACAGCTGCCGGTGTTTAAACGTAAATTTCTACTGACTTTTTTTTTTTTTTTTTTACAGTGTAGCAACAGCTCTTTCAGTTCTTCATCCAGTAGGCAACCCGGCTCAGCCTGCACTGCTGGCTCAGAATCAGGACTCTGGGTCTTAAATCCAATAATTCAGCCAATCGTATCATGCAATATTTAAAAACAGTGGTGTGAAAAATGAATGGATCTGGATGAATGGATTAATATGTTTCCAGCTCTGCAAACAACAATTAACATAAATCAAAGGATGCCTTTTAAAGAAATGGTAATTATATTTATCCAGGGTGAAGTTATCCAACAGATAAATAACCGGCGTGAAAACGTTTTCACACTCCGCGGACCCACTGGTCTTTGCAGAACCGCTTCAGTTAAGAAGATTTGGAGGTTTTGTGCAGGAACGGATCTTTTCAGGTCCCGCCACAGAATCTGCAACAGTTCCAGGTTAAGACTTTGACTGGGACACTTCAAAAACTTCAAAAACTTAATCCCTGACGATCTCCTTCAGAATTTTCTGGGTCCTGGCCGTGAAGCAGTACAGCGTCCCTACTCATCCTCCTCCCTGATGGCCCATATGTATAAGGAGGAAGAGGCCTCTGCAGCTTCTTCAATGTGTGCTTTGGATTTTTTTGTTACTTCCAGAAAGAGCCTTTGTCGTAGTAGGAAATTGTGACTGGTCTTCTTCATGTGTAGATAATGTGTCTGACTGTGCATCTGTAGCCTCCCACAGACTTTATAGACAGACTCTAACCCCTCCCAGAAGGATGAATTTCAATCACCTTCTTCTTCACCACTTCTGGAATTTCATTGGATTATGGCTTTGTGCGCTTCTGCTCGGACCTACGAACCAGCTTCATGCTTGCATGAAGTCATGGTGTGATTGACCGGCCCAGTGGGTCTAGTCCAGCTTGAACAAGTAATTGATGGAGACATATGACATCTGGGTTCTCATAGCAGACTGCATTTTGACATACTTCTAATTCTGAAGGCACTTATACACGAGGGTACATACGGAAGTAAGAGAGTCGAGGGACCTACCCAGGGACGTGGTGCTGTATCGAGTCCGCTGCAGAGTGGCGTAGCTGGGCTTGTCCGACAGCAGGACGCGGTGGGCTGCAGGGGCCACCACTTCGCCATTCCTCTGCAAGGAGGCACACCTGCGGAAAGTCACATCGAGCTTGTTCTGGATGTTGCTTGAGCTGTGAGCACGCTTCAGGTCTGCAGGCTGGTGATTCCCGGCCTCTCCGTTGAGCAGCTGCTTTCTGCACCTATGGGAGTCACAGCTCGGGTTGATGGTGGCCCTCCTCTCTCTGAGTGTCGCACAGGGCAGCGTGCCGTTGGACAGCGACAACCTGGTCAAAGTGCTGCTCGCCAGCTTTCCCAGTTGTCCATGTCCATTCATATGCCTGTCTTGCTTCTTGATTGGCGAACCAGGAATGTCTCTCTTCATGAAACCAGGTTTGAGGAAGGACAAAAGGCTATCGTGGCTGCGGCCCTCCTGTCCCTTCTGTCCCTTCCTGTCTTCAGGCTGAAGGTCCATGTGTAACAAGTCTTTCTGTGCCCTGAAAGTCCCCCCTGCCTGGACTTTGGTTTTTCTTAAGGTGGAGTCTCGGCTTGGGGGAGCACTGTGGCTGATATTACCCACTAGATAGGTCCCTCTCTGAAGCTGGAGGTCCAGGGTCCTGCTCTGGTCTTGCTTTGCTCTCTTAGACGTCCTCTTCCTCAGAGAGCCATAATCCCTGGTTTTGACATTGCTGTTGTTACAGACTGCATGGCTGATGTTTCTCTCCAAACAGGCTCGGCTCTGTCCTGCTGCTATTTTGGGGGAGTCCGAGCAGAATCTGTCTGTGCCGCTCAGACTGCTGCCGCTAGGTGAGCTGCGCTCATGTCCTGCTTCAGAGAGTCTTTCCGGGGCATTATTTTGTGGTGGGGTTGCCACCAGTGTTATGATCGGGTCTTTGGTGCATCGTGGCCGCCGCCCCGACTCCAAGTACTCCACCAGCTCTCCAGGCTTGGTCTGAGATGGCTGTTTAATGTGGTCCTTTGAGCCAAAAGACCATCGCAGTGGCAGAACTTTGCTTAGATTCTCCTTGGGCTTGGTTGGCGATCGCATGCTTACGCTCCTGCCTTTGTTCCCACGGACAAACGGCTTGGCTTCAAACCCATCTAGAAGACAAGACATGGTACTTTACTTCTCTCTCCACCACAATACCTGCTCTCAGACAGGTGCTTCATTATTCATCCTCTTGGGGAAAATTATAGAGTTGGGGACATTTTTTGTATACTAGGATACTAGTACACTAGGATCAGACAGCACATTAAAGCCACCTGCCTGATATTGTGTATTAGGCTTCCAAACAGTTCTGGGATGCAGTGTGTGCTGGCTGCCAGAACCATAATGAACTTTTTCAGCCGCAGAATCTCTCTTGTGGGATTGAACAACACGGTCAATGAGCCATGAGGTCCCGACAAACATTACACATCTACAGGGACACGTTATCACCGGATATTATGGACCACATCTGAAATGGAATTTTCTCCCTTGAGCAGTTCTTTCCAGACGGTCGCATGGATTTCTCACACATGGCTTCCAATTGAGCCCCACTTCAATAAAATGTAACATGTTCCATAACATCGGCATGGAAACTAATGCTCAAGTGAGTAATGAAACATGGGAAAAACAGGCCATCTTTCAAAACCTTTCTCCTCCTCATGCGCCGCATGCTCAGACTAGCCAAAAGTATAAAAGTGCCATATAATTAAAGTTATTATTATGATCTCTTCAGCATCTCCTCTGCATACTGCATGCCCGGACACCTCAGGTTAAAAAAAGAACAAAAAGAAAACTGTGGCGGAGCAAAGGGGATGAATAGACGGACCTTATTATTAATAATTAATAATGCATTCCCATGTCATCCCCCCTTCTCCTCTCTCTCGTCCTCTCAACTCAACTGATCATGGCACTAGGCTTCCCACCCTGAATCGGGATCTGCTTGAGGTTTCTGCCTGTTAAAGGGCAGTTTTTTTCCCCCACCACTGTTTCCATGTTCTTGCTCATAGAGGATTTGTTGGGTCTCTGTAGAATAAAGAATGACAGATGGGGCCTGACCTGCTCTTTTTGGAAAGCACCTTTAGACAGGGAATTGTTGCTTCATAAATAAAAATGATTTGATTTTGATTTAATTCAATGGTTAAATATTGTGGCTGATTGGTATAATATCTTTTAAGAATGATAGCTGGTGAAAAACTGGAATAACTGTGTACAAATTAGACTAAATAACATAAAAAAATTGTTTTAATTCACTTGTTTTTTGGGGGGAAAATATCAACTTAAAGGTAAGGTCCTAAGTATTTTCAGGAAAACAAACCATTTGTGATTGTAGTGTCTGCCACCAAATAAATCCCCATTCTGCTGGCTTCTATCTATTTCAGATAGAAGCCACTGGAGTTCCACCACCCAACTTGACTTCAAACACGACAGCCCCTTTGAGTTCTGCCTGCTTGCTTCTTCTTAAGTTTTGGTCTTTGAACTCATCTGTGGGACTTTTCAAAAGTTGAACTCACAGGAATTCACTGTTTTTTTAGAACTATGAACATTTATTGAACATGGACTTTTGAGTTATCAGTTGAAAAGACATTGAGTGAGGGCGAAGGAAGTCCAAGGCAAATTTGTTTTGGATATGAAAAAGGCATCCTCTTTATAACTTGAAGCACTAGTAGTTATACAATGAATATTTAAGTTATTTATAATATCATAAAGTAGGTGTGTTTGATGATTTTGATACGATATCTTCTCTCATGCATCTGCACCAGAGAGGATCTTTGTCTCGGCCACAGAGAGGATCTTTGCGGCAAGTATATGTTACAAGATAAGGGCCCAAGGATTGAGCTGTGAGGGACACCACTTATAAGAAGCAACATATGCAAACCAATCATTTGTCCGTAGTTGTTTTCTTTATGAGGACATTAAAGGGTTTAAGGTCATGCATATGATAAGTCAACATGTCCGATTCCTGCGAGCAGACACTATCAAAAGCATCAAAATGGTGAAATATGTGGAGGTTTTGGTCGACATGCTTTTGTAGAACACACGATACATGCCACACCAGAATCCTACGTGTGTCTACTGCTCTGGAGGGTTCTTCTCCAAACACTGGCAGCTCAGGAGACTCTGGGGTCTGTAAGGGCCCCACAGGTCCAGGAATGGGTCCTCCTGACACCAAGCTGCCCCTCTTACTGCCTCCTGCCAGACGAACCAGCCAGTGGTCAGAGGTAGAGGAGCTGGTGGAACCTGCAGAAAGGATAGAAAATACATTTTGCACATAAATATAAGAACAAGCTGTGGAGAAAAGATGGAGAAAGATTGAAGTGATCTCTGGGTAAGCATCTGTATTTCCATCCCCCTGAAAGCCCTCATTATGGAAAAAGATGAACGCTTCTATGATTCCAGGAAATAAATGATTGCCTGCTCTCCTCTGCAGCCATCAGCCGTCAATCGGTGAACATTGATGCTGCTGTGAGACATGGAATTAGGTTGGAGGAAATTATAGAGGAAAAGTGGAATATTTTTCCAGGCAGTACTCTTTATCCACCTGGGGGTCCGTGCATGTTTTGTTTTTTTATTTCTCCTTTCAGAAACGAACATTGGGAAATGAAACACGTTTGGTAATTTCATGTTTTTGTTTTGAGATACAAGGAGAAGTGGAAAAATCCAACGGCTGTGGGCACCCTCCTAGACTCAGATGTCCCACTGATAGTAAGTCACATTTACTCACTCTATCATCAACCACTTATAGTGTGTGCCTGCGCTGACTGTCAGAGGGAAGCAGAGTCTGCTCCCTCAGAGAGACTGTGTATAGTAACGACGTGACGGTGAACCCTTAAAGACCCCTGCGGATGGTTCTCAGCTGCTACAGAGAGAAGACTGACCGCTGACTGAGGAGCTGGCGGACCAAGGAGGGATGGCGTCTCTCCTCTGGTAGAAGAGGATGTAGGCTCCGCGGGTGCACACCTCTGACTCTGGGACTGACTCAGCACTGCTGTCATCGTAACTGTACCACTGCCCGTCCACAGAGTTCCCGCAGAAGGCTGCAATCACACGGAGAGAGGTGGAGAAATCTCGGCTCAGAAATGAGTTCGGCTCAGAAATGAGTTCCGCTCAATCAGTTTCTCTTGGATAAATGATCTTTCTTTTAAATGTTGCGTGAAAACAAAGTAAATGTTATAGCTCAAGGATGCAAAAGCCTTTTTTATATACGGACCTGTGTAATGGCCGCCATGCATCCCTCCGTGGTGGTTGCAAACAGCGTACAGGTCGTACAGGAAGTCGGGGGGAACCAGGTCGGGTCGTCGGGCCTGTTTCCAGCCAGGTTGGAGAAGGGGCGGATGGGTTCCGTGGTTGCGGTTCACCATGTGAGGTGCCATGTCCAGGTCCACCAAGGGGAATTGCACAAACGTGGTGAGTTTGTTCCTCCGATCTCCCACCTGCCTGAAGCGCTTCAGGTGGAGGATGAGGATGTCCGGCAGGGTCCACAGGCTCATCTTCACCATGCCCTGCTGCAGCTGCTTGCAGTGAGGGCACTTCCAAGCATCGTCTGGGGCCAGCTGGGGGGGGATACGAGGGAGGCACGGAGAAAAGAAGAGAAAATAGACACAAGCCTGAATCATTTTGGCTCCTCAGCCTGACAGAACCTCAACCCTCACAGCATCCTGCCAAACAAAATGACTTAACTCTGCAATGAAGTTGTCTGAAGTTCTAAGACAGGATTGCAATATTTATGTTTTACATTCATTTATATTTATAATTAGAAAAGTGGGGGGTTCTTGCAACAAAAACTTTGAAGACATTTGAGCAAAGAACTGAGTACTGAGCTTTCTGATAGAAACGAAAATAGTGAGAGAGCAGAACCATCTGTGAGCCTGCAGCTCCACCGCATGGAGACAGCAGATAAAATCAGCCGCAGCTGTTGACAGTCAGAGAGTCAGTCAGTTAACCAGTCAGTCAGTTTCATAAAGATGACAAAGTTCCAGAACTTTTTGTGATTATTTGTCTCAAACAAATGTTAATCTTAGAATAAAACCTGGATTCAGGCTCAAACATAAAAGCTAAGATCAGCAGATCCTGGATGAGACCCACGTGAAAACAAGAGTCTTCTGAAGAGGACAATCCTCCCTTAAGAAACTCCAGCAAATACAGCAGAACATGACATCATAGTACTCTGGTGGGACGTACACACACACAACTGTTACACACACGTATTTATTCTTTCTCACACTCACTCCTACGGACATTTCTGATCAAGGTCAACCTCTGCTGCAGGTTTTTTGGGCTGTGGGAGGAGAACGGTGCAGAATGGTGTGTGCAGGCTTCAGCGGCTCCGCCCACCAAACCGCCTACTACACTATAATGGGCGGTGAGCCTATGAGGGGTCTCGTAATGCCCACCTAATGTCCCAGTTCTCCCACAGGAGGCAACAAAGAAGTTCACCCTTCACCCACAGCAGGTCCATTCTTTCAGTCAGTGACAAACAAAACTGAACATCGTTCCTTGAACCTGACCACCAATTTATTCAAATGTTCTGAACATAGGAAAGTGAAAAAATAAGGATTGTGTAATAATCCAAACCCAACTAATTACAAGTTTTGCAATTTCATCACATATATCAATATTTGTTAAGAAATCCCCCAAAAAACATTTTAAATGGATTTTGTTATCTGAGTGAATTAATCATTAAATTCTAAATTAAATTGAATAATTATTTTTCAAAAGTAGAAATTCTGCTTTGGAGAGGAAACCACGTGGCCGTCGGCCGTGCGCCGTAAATGTGATGTCGTTCAACGTGCACCCAGAGGTGCTGCTGATTGGTTGGTTGTAATGTGAATCCTGGACACACACACACACACACACACACACACACACACACACACACACACGTGTCATTGATCCAGGTGCAAAGAAGGATTAACAGTATTGAGATGATAATTTAGGGAGAGGTTCCAGGTGTCTGGGTGTCTGGGGTGTTACCGGAGCCACAGGTATCACATGGACACAAACTACCTGCTCCTCTTTGGTGTAAAGCTGGAAGCACTCGTCCAAAGTGCAGCTGTGCTGCTGAACCTGCTGCTGCTGAATCCTCACGCTCTCCGCATCCTTCACCACCTCCTCCTGGATGTTTCCAAACAGGCTGTGGTCCAGCACAGAGACACGGTTACAGTCACTCGGCGTAAAATGTAGACAAACACTGCAGCAAACGTGTGACGGCTCTGACTGACCAGTCTTTGATTCTGTGCTCCCACTCGATGATGAGCTTCACATGCGGCGGTCCTCCGGAGCCGCAGAGCTTCAAAGCTCTGCGAGACAGGAAAGGTCAAAGGTCATTTGGGGTAGGGCACACAGCATCTGCACTGACTGAATTACCTTTACCAGACTTTCTGAGATGTACTCTAACATAATAATCGTTGACCAGCGGCTGTATTGAGACAGTCTCACCGCTAGGTGTCAGCATTATCACGCCAGAAACATCACATGACTGCTTCTCTCTTTTTTGGAAGGACTGCATTGTGGATTTGGAGGATGTAAAGAAAATCGTGAGGAGCTTAAGAACAATATAAAAGATATATTCCAAAGTACACAGCAGAGCTTTTAGACAATCATTTTAGACAACATTCAGTTAACGAACGTCATGTTTTGAGATTGAAACTTCCGTATTTGTCAAATCTACAAATCTACATCAGTCCAAACATCTACAGCCACATGTCTCTACGTCCAAGTCTTTGAAGATGGCCTTGAAAGCATTCTTTGGATTCAGGCCGTTCTGCAACAAGGGTCTCAGATATTAAATCAATAAGTACCCCAAAGAATAATAAAGTATGCAAGGAAATCTTTTCTCTGTTGTTTCTTGTCTTGATGAGGACATTAAAGTGTTTTTACGCCTGTTGTTGTTGTTTAACTAAATGAATGTTTCCTCCAGTGCGTGTCATTGGGATCTTAAGAAGGTTAAGGTTAGTTCAGAATCCATTCATTCAAAGCTAAGGTGCAAACCTGAACCCAACATGAACTACTGAACAGTATCAAAATAAAATACTTCTGGTTGCCCCTTCAGAGTAAGAGCATATTAACCAACAGTTCATCAGTTTGGACTGGTTTGTTATGTTACCTTTAGCTATTATTTATATTTCACATGCAAATCTGGGCATAGCGAATCAGAAGAATCCAGAAGAATGTAAAATCCGTGCGGTCTAATAATAAAAGAATGCGCGGATCAGTTATCAGTCAGCTCCGACGATATGTCGACGCATCGACTTTGTGCTCCTCGAGTTTGCACCTGCAGAATAATAATATAATACATGAGACAAAGAGAATGCAGTTAAAGATAAGAGGATGTGTGTCTACTGTAGGAATGTGTCCAGAAACATTCCTGTCAGGCACACCTGCATCAGACACGGGACACAGGAGTTCTGAGTGCACCAGTGGAATGGGGATTTCATTTGTCCTAACAGGCTTTCAGATTTCAGCAGGGTGCAGAAAGTGTGCAGAATAGGAAATGTCTGAACTCTGTTGGCGGGGAGGAAACATTAATGAACAATTCCAGAACGTCCAGAACATCATTTTAAAGATGTTCTCTGGAGAAGGTGGTTGACCTTCAGATTCACCCTAAGACCCAAGAAAATGGAAAAACTCATAAAACTGAATGATGAAAGGCAAAACTCATTATTATAATGAACGCTTGGACAAGCTAGAATATATATATTTTGACTGTGTCCCTTCCCCACCCCCCCACCCACTTTTTCACTCACCCCCCTTACACTCCCACTCTCTCCCTTGCACTCCTCCTCCTCCTCCTCCTCCTCCTCACTCCCTTCACATTTTGTTGTCCATTTATTTCGAACAGAAAGTTACAGATCTTTACTTAAACATTTCCTGACTGTCTTGATTTGCACTGTTTTGGTGTTTTTTTTAATTTGAATTTAGTTTGAGTTGTTACTAAAGAACATGAATAGCATCTGAAGCTAATCAGAGTGAACTTGCTTTCCCCTCGCTCACCTGTCCACAGCAGGGTTGTGGAGCGGCCGATCATCCTGAGGAGACAGGTAGCTGTA
The DNA here is from genome assembly GCA_009660295.1 of Lophius piscatorius. Lineage (NCBI taxonomy): Eukaryota > Metazoa > Chordata > Actinopteri > Lophiiformes > Lophiidae > Lophius > Lophius piscatorius. The sequence continues at coordinate 13,969 of VRLP01006094.1, read as the reverse complement.
GAACGCTGATCCTCCCACCACACGGATGTTGAACAGCACTCTGGCGTTCTGGGAAAAAGGGCGGAAGAGAAAAAAGCCGCGGACATGCTGTGAGGTATTTTGAACACATTTCAGGAGGTCATAAAACACTGCCGGTTAAACCCTGTGGACTGCACCTCTATTCAGCTGATTACAGCTGTATCACTAGCTCAATGTTTAACCGTCAAAGTCTCCTTAAAATCATGTGAAAAGCCAGTTGTGCAGCTTTGCTGATCAGCCATTACATTATAACCACTGACAGGCGAAGTGGATAACATGGACTCTCTCCTTGCCATGGTGCCTGTCAGCTGGTAGAATATATATTTGGTGGCAAATTTACTTTATGTCCTTGGAGTTGATATGTGGGAAGCAGGAATAATAGGCAAGTTTAAGTATTTGAGCAATAAATGGTAACGAGTGGGTCGGCGCATCTCCAGAACTTCAGGTCTTGTTTGTTGTTCCTGGTCTGCAGAGGTTAGAATCTACCAAAGTGGCCAAAGGAAGGACAACTGGTGAAATGGCGACTCCTTGATGTTTGTGGGGTTCGGAAGTGGTCTACAGGAGCTACTTGAGCTCATATTACTGAAAAGAAAAGAGCCAGAAGACACAATTCATCGCTGCTAGATGGGGACCTAAGGCTATAATGGGCGAGTGGTTTTAATGTTATGGTTGATAGTGTTGGAGGGCTGCTATTCTACCTAATGGCTGGTTTTTCACAGGTATTGACTGTAGCTTGCCTGCATTTCACCTTTAAATCATTGTTCATTTGAACAAATTAAAATAAAATTCATAGGCACGATTCCTTTTTACGGTGAATATTTTTTCTCAAGCTATTTGGTGAAATATGTGATATACATGTAACTGCAAACCGTGCGACCACCAAAATTAACTTAGGTTCATGCAGTCATCCTACTGATAGTCCCCTTAGGACTATTTTTAGACGCACAATGAAGACCTTTTACAGCTATAACAACATTTCTCGGACGAGGTTCAGTCATTCTTTTCACTATCGATCTCTTTCTTCCTCAGTCTTGTCGTCATGCCACAGTCAGATGATTGGAGGAATGTCTTTCCTCACACTTTAGCAAGAGCTCAGGAAGAGGAGGAGGGCCTCATCGGAACAATCTTTCGTACAATCCAGTCATTCCTACCTCTCGCCATGTCGCGCTGTCATTAGGTGGGTTTACATGGACGGCCTGATTCTGAGTAGATCCGGAAAAGGCGCCTAATCGGAAGGAAAACGCTGCATGTAAACAAAGTCCCCTTCCCCAAAGAGAAGGACCTTTCCGATTGAGATTTCATTCTTTTACAAGGATGTTGTCTAAGTCCTTTCGGAAAGTCTTTCCGATATGAAGTCGCTGCATGCAGTCGCTGTTTCGGAAAGCTTTCCGTTTGAGTTGTGTCTGCGCGTGCCCAGCGTCGTGACGTTATGCTCCCCGTTCTACATAGGAGCGATTCCTTTATTCATCGCAACTTTAAAGAGTTTAACATAGTTGGATGGTTAGACTGTCGAAAAGTCACTTCGAAGCATGCCCTCTTTCTCGTATTCTACTTCCGGGCGCTGTTAGCGGTCGGCACCCAGCTCATCATAGCTTTATCGCCACCTTATGAGCGGGAGTGTGGGTCGTCTGCGCATGTATGAAATCTGTTTCGGATTAGGTGGGTGGATGAATGTAGACACCGGGTCAGAAAAGATCACAGCTCATGTAAACAGGCGTCCGACGTTGCAATTCAGATGGGTTTAATTTGGATAGGAGAAAAGTGTCCCGTGTAAACCGACCTAGTGTCTGGGACTGTTGGTGAGGTCAGCTGTTCTGATCAGCTGGTCACATCAACCCAGTGGCAGACCGTCACACCATCATGGAGGCCGATCATCTCAACACTGAAATACAAATCTCTTTTTTATTTTAAGTTCAACTATGCTGCTGTGACGTCTGGCGTCCACCTCCACATCCTGTCTCCTTCAGCTTAGCCTCAGTAGAGTCATCAGCCACCACCACCACCAGTGTACTGACTCAATGAGGTCAATCGTATTGACTGCTCCGGGCAGATACCCTTCAATCACAGACTCTCTCCAGAGTTTAAGAACCAAACCTCTTCTACATTCCTGTAAACGATTTGTCGTAATGAACTTCATGCTTTACTTCATTCACTTATCCCTCCTGACTGAAACACCTTTGTTTGTCTCTCTGTCACACTACAACCTGCCCTGTTTCAACGTCATTGGTTGTCGGCACATAAGACATAAGAATCTTTACAGTTATTGTGCAGAATACAACAGAACGAGGAGTGATTGAAAAGAGACGATAGGAGGTAAATAGAATAAAGAAGAAGGATGTGAATAGAAGAAAGAAAAGAAAAACAACCATAGAGAACCAACAACCAATGCAAGAAAACCCCACGATAGTACTGCTCCGGTCCCGATTGTAATGTCTGATTGGACAGTCGGTCCAAAACCTTTAAGAAAGTGTTCAAATTTGAGCAAATTAACTCAAACACTGTCACATTATCCTTTCAACTTTGTTGTGAGCTAACTAAACATAAAAAAATGGAAAGGAGGGCGAAGTGGGTCCTGAACTGTAAGAAAAATCCTGCTTCTGACATTTTGAGCTCTCTAGTGTTTGAGCTGGAATCAGGATGTGCTGCCTTGAGACGGAGCACAGCCTCCAAGTTTAAAATACCAATAAAACAGTTTCTAATAAGAACCCTGTCTTTTCCCACTGGACTGAAAGCCCAGGACAAGAACCAATAAAGATCATATAAGGCGCTCATATCTTTCTGTTCATCTGAAGCTCTCCCGGCAGCACTCTGAAATCTAGTTGGATCGGAGGTGCTGCCTCAGGAATGAGGGAGTGCTTTGCAAAAAATGAAAGTGGTTTCTTGTTCCAGTGAAATCTAGTGTGTAACTGCCAGCTTGGCTCCAACACAAAACGCCTGCTATGAGTCATTTAGGGAAAGTCTGATCCAGCATGATCTTTCTGATGACAAGGAGAGCAACAAAAGGATAAAACAAAGTTGATATGCTGAACCCAAAGACTCGCAAAAGAAACTTTATACTTTATACTTTTTTATTATATATATTACATTTATTATAAATTTAATTATATAATTTTATCTAATGAGTCTGGGAGGTTCTCCGGTTCCAAAGTTGTTTATATTGTTTCTCCTGAATTTATGAAACTAGTTGAGATTCCAGCCTTGAAGCGCTCAGGAATCGGTGAACTTATAGACGGGAAAGACATCCTAGGTAAAAACTATGGAAAATCCATAGAGGAGAGCACAGAACTGATTTCCAAACTGGATTATCAAATATCCAGTTTGGGGTACCGGCTCGAAGTACGGATGGAAACAAATGATCCGATCTGGCGAACCCAAAAGGGAACAGCCAAAAGATGACAAAAGATGAATTTAATTAATGAGTAGTTCCGTCTTTAGCAGCAACAAATGGAAACAAAGACTTCTGATACTCCCAGAGATCCGATCTGGAATGTTTGTCTACGGCTCTTTACAGAACTGCTTTTGTGCCACATTTCAGGGATTGTCAGCGGGAACTGATTTCAGGACACACCACATCATCTCAGTGGATTCAGGCCCAGACTTTAGATCACTCCAAAACTTAAACTTCCAGTGGTGGGCTTTGTCTCCTGCCCCCGTCTCGCTGCACGAACCAGTGGTGCTTGAATTAACAGGACATCAGAATGTGAGTTTTCCTCAGGTGTGACTTCTTGTCCTCGTTCAGCAGCAGAAAAACATCCCACAAAACTTGACACTGTCACCTCCATGCTCTCATGCTGAACCCCTTGACCTTTTTTGTCTCGCCTTGTTTTACTTCTCGCCCTTCAGGCAAAAACAAAGTTAAAGGTTGGAGTTGGAAGTAGAAGTTGAAGAATGAGTGAGACGCCTCCAACGTCTCACTTTTTCCTATTGTTAAGATCCCTTCGACTACGTTACAATCAAAAAAGTATCAGCACGAGGATCGCCAACGCCACAACACAGAGAGAGCCCTTTTCAAGGTAACCAATGACCTTTGAGTGGATGCTGGCGCTGGCAGGTGTTCTAATCCTGCGCTGCTTTATTTAAGAGCAACATCCGACATTATGGACCCGATCATCCTTTCAGACGGACTGAGGCACTGGGTGGGCAGCTCCGCTCTGCACTGGGCCGGTTCTCCTCTTACTCTTTGGAACGGGAAATGTTGTGCGTCCTCAAATCATTTCATGTCCTCAGTCTCTTATATTAAGTACGGTGTGCCACAAGGGTCAGTCTTGGGGCAAATACCTTTCTCCCTTTACATCCTCCCCCTCGGTGACGTCATCCGCAGCCATGCCATAACTTTCCATGGTTATATGGGTGACAGTGGCTCAGTTGGTAGAGTTGTTGACAACTTATCTGAAGGTCGGTGGTTCGATTCCTGGCCACTGCGATCCACATGACAAAGTGTCCTTAAGCAAGATTCTGAACCCCAAGCTGCTCACAATGGCTCTTCCATTCGGGGGTGAATGGTTACTGCTTCTAATGAGCATGTGGCTTCTATCACCACTGTGTGAATGTTCATGTGAATGTTTGTGTGAATGTTTGTGTGAATGTTTGTGTGAACGGGTGAATGCTGACTCGTGTTGTAAAAGTGCTTTGAGTGGTCGAGCAGACTAGAATAGTACAGTCCATTTAGCATTTGTACGGATCACTCATGGTTCTTTCTCCCTGTGACGCCCATATAACTCCTCAATCAATATCAAAAACTGAATTATAATTAATTTCTTCTACAGATAAGCATCAACAAAACCAAAATGTTATTAATTGGGCCTCAACGAGGTACCGATGATTTTTTTTAATAACCGTTCTTTATATCTTAAGACCTGTGTAAGAAATCAGGGCGTCCTCTTGGACAGAAACCTAAAATTTGAGAATCATATCGCAAATCTTGTGCAAACCTGTTTTTATCTACTCTCCCTCATATTAGAAAAAAAAATCAGGCCTATTTTAAATGAGAGACAAGCACAAACCATTGTACATGTCTTTATCTCCTCACACCTCGATTACTTTAACAGCCTTTTGACTGGTCTTACAAAGAACTTTTCATTTTTAGCACAGCTACCTTTTATTGACTTTTTATTGTATAGCAGAAGCTACTTCTTTTGGCTCTTTCCCTTTTTTAGGGGGTCGCCACAGCGGATGGTCTCATTCCACATATTGATCTGGTATAGGTTTTTACGTTGAATGCCCTCTCATCTATCCAGGCTTGGAACCGGCACTAAATGGGGTTGGGTAGGCTGGTAAAAGTAAACCTTGCCTAAGGGTCCACATTGGATTTCTGCCAGGCCCTCTTTTGACGGGGATTGGAATCCCAGTCTCCTGGACCCGAGTCAGTGGTCTGACCCACTGAGCTAATCAGCCGCACCTGCTTTTAATGGTATCCAGCCTCATATTTTAGCAGAAAGGTTCGGGAGCATCCACCACATTCAGCCTGGTCCGACATGATGGCTCATGGATTTTTTTAATCTGTGATGTCTTAACGGGTCAGCAGCGTTTTATCTGATGTTCTTTTATCATCCACTGGAGCCCCCCCCCCCCCGACCCCTGTGGTCACACAACAGCGTCTCTTTTATCTGTTGGTGTGGATTAATTCATATCAAAAATAAAAAAAAATAGAATGCAAAGCATAGTCAAAGTGTGCAGCGAGATCTCAGGCTCAAGATTGGACAATCTGCCCAGCCTGCATAAACCAGAACCCTGAAAGGAAGCCTGCTAAATCTTGGCGGTTGTAAATCCTCCCTTGCACCCAACAGAGTTCAGGCGGCTTCGCTCCGGCTGAAGGTACGTTCTGCCCAGACGCAGGACAAACAGAATTTAAAATACATTTGTATTGCCTTTTACACAACTCTATGTGAGTTTGAGTTATTTACTGTTCTTTTTCTGATGTTTTTTGGTGCCTACTGTTAATTGATTTTTTATTTTATCTATTATTGTATGTTGTTACTGCCGACCCCAGGAATTTCCCCGAGGGGGATAATAAAGATATCTCTGATCCTAAACTGGAGCCCTGTGTTTTGGGATGGATTTTATTGTCACTTTGAAGACTCTTAATGACCTTTCCCCAGACAATACTTTGGATCTTTTAATTCCTTAAGAACCTCCGCATAGTTTGAGACCCGTAGGCTGAGGTCCTTTTTACATTCCGGAGGCTAGGCTGAAAACTAGAAGAAGAATCCTTTATTAGTCATACACAGTACAACATAGTGAAATTATTTCTCTGCATTTGACCCATCCCTGAGGGAGCAGTGGGCAGCCCCTCGTGGAGCACCCGGGGAGCTAAGGTTTCAGGGTCTTGCTCAAGGACCCTACGACAAGTAGACCCCGGTGGGATTCAAATCGGCTACCTTCCGATCTTCCGATTGGGAGACGGCCGCTCAACCCACTGAGCCACAGCCGCCCTTAAAGTGGACAGAACCTATGCCAGGGCCCCAAGGCTCTGGAGCTTAGGAAAGTAAGGGTTCGTTCAAGTCTCTCCTTAATCCTTCTTTTACCGAAAGGCTTTTCCTGATTTTACCTGAGCTGTACAGCCTTTAGCTATTTATTTATTTGAATCTTATTGTCTGGGTTTTTATTTTATTTTAACAACCAATATCAACCTCATTTGAAATTGCGACTGAGATCCAACGTCTTTTAGACGTGAGTGGTCAACACATGTCAGATGTTACGTTGATGTCGTGTGTCAGCTTTGAAAGGATTTGTCGCTAAAGTAAGTGTTAATAATTCATAAATCTGCCATGTGTAGGATTTTAAACCCTGTAGGCTGAGAGGAATGGAAAAGCCTGGCCAAATTAACCAGTGGGAAAGGAGGGGGTTGATAGGGGGAACCAAAAAGGAGGCAAAAATTTGCTTTGTATCATTGTGTCCGCATGTTTATGGTAAACGGACTGTACTTATGCAGCACTTTTCTAGACTGCTTGAACACTCAAAGCGCTTTTACAACACCAGTCAGCATTCACCCATTCACACAAACATTCATTCAGTGATGATGGAGGCTGTCATGAAGGCACCACCTGCTCATCAGGAGTAACTAACCAGTCACACCGATGGAACAACCATTGGGAGAAACTTAGGGTTACGTTTCTTGCTCACTTCACTTCAACATGTGGAGCGGAGTGGCCGTGGATCAAACCACCGACCTTCAGATGAGTGGACAACCGCCCCCCAAATTTATGTTCCATTCTGAGGCGGCAGAAGAAGAGGAATCACTCTAACAAGGTCCATCCCCGTCATTGAAAAGAAAATCTGCCGAACCCCATCCTGTCGGTGGAGGGAGTCCGTCTGAGATTTAACGTTTGTAAGGAATTCCCAGGTGAAAACCACCTGTTGGTTTGTTTTTTTAACATTCAGCAGGTTAATCTCTTGTGTCCGGTGAGGCAAACACAGCTGGAGATCTCACACATAGACGCGTCTCCTCTTGATGTGCTGAAGAGTGTGTATCTTTGCTTTCCACACCTAACAATGGACTAAATGTCATATCTATTCCAATCAGTGCGGTCTAGATTAAAACGTCATCCTCCTCTTAACTTTGCATCGCCAATCTCCATACAGAGAGTGTGAATGGGCATAAAAAGAACGGTAAGTGCTGTCGGGGAAAGGGTTCTGCAGCACATAACAGTCCCAAGGTGAGCTTGAGTCATCATCTGGCCAGCCACCGCTCCATGTGAGGATGTCATGAGCTCTGCTGTGCCTCTTTCTTGTTGAATTACATCTTTTCTGAAGCTAAAGTCAAACAGAAGCTGAGACACAGACTTGAGAGTGTTCCTCACTGATGCAAGACGACTTCAGATTGTGTTGAGATAAAAGATTTAGAGCGAAGATATATGCTGAGCATCACTCCTTTCTTGGCAGAGGTTGGGATCTGACAAATTGATCGTACCGGACGAGCTTGTCCACAGAGGAGACTACAGGTGGGTGACATTTTCTTGTATGGTCCGCATGGCTTCACTACGGCTGAGAGACACTTCATGAGACAGAGAAGGAGAGAGAGGTGGCAGATCAGAAACGTTTGAACTTTAATAAATCCTACTGCACACAATATTAGGGCCGCAACGATTGTCATTTTCTTGGACGATCACCAATCGCTGATGATCTAACCGGCCGTTAGCGTTTTCTTCTCTTTAGAGTTTTAAGACGATGAGTATTGTATTGTAAGTGCTCTCATTTTGAAGGACTGCAGTGGAAGTACGGTTGCTCTGAATTGTGTATGTGTTCTGACTTGTTGAAATGAATGTACCCTTCGTCTTAGTCGCCGTTTTTTTGTTATATGTGGTTTTGTTCAGGGACCTCAGGGCTCTTGGCTGGCTCTGCACTCTCGCTAGCTTTAGCAGCTCTGCGGTTAAGTGTGTGATCAAGTTTGTTAGGCCAAACATTTTCGGGGGTTGTTACTCCACAGCTTCGTTTGTCCTTACGTTTAAAAGACATAAATGATGGCATAGATACATACATACAGCGGGCTCGTGGCTAGCTCTGCACTATCACTACCTTTAGCCGCCCTGCTAACATTAATAATAATAATAACAATAATAATAATAATAATACATTGTATTTATAACGCACTTTACATTTGGATCAAATTTCAAAGTGCTGCAAGGTAAAAGCAGATAAAAACTTGTAAGCGAAACGTTAGCTTCTACACATCTATGCTATGTTCCTCGGGGAAGATTCATTTTGAAGTGTTTGATTAAGTTTTCGGGGTTTGTTCCTTCATAGCTTACTTTGTCCTCGCAAAAGGTCTGGTGGTATCGCTGCGTCAATGTTTCAGGTGGTTGTAATGTTATGACATGTTGATATATGTTAATCAGGAGGAAACGGATTCCTTTCTGCCTGCAGTTTGAATAAAGTGTCCCTCTGTGGGCTCGGTTTGCTCTTCCTGAGCCATTAAACACGTCTCGGAACCGGCGAGCCCGTCGGAAAAGAACCGCAGCCGTCCCCAGCCGGTGCTCAAAACAAGCCCGCCCACATGACGCGGCTATTAAATATAGCTTTACAAGCTTCTTAGGGGCACTTATTTACGCGCAGCGCCGTACTGCAACTTCATTCGAGGGGTTTTCAACATGTAATAGAACAAATAAGGTTATAACTGTCCATTGTGTCCTTATAGCAATTACACGTAATTATTTTGAGTTATGTTTCACTCAGTTGGCAGGTGGGCATAAAGAGAGTAGAAAGTTTCAAGAATAGGCTGTGCTAAAGAGGATGTTTGTTATTCCATGTGTGGGAGTTTCTTTCCATGGATCAATTATCCCAGAATCGTCAGAAGCCGTCCGGTACCTGAGCCTGGGCGCCATTGATCATCAGGTAATACAGCTTGCTGAGGAGGCTCTGCTGCAGCTGGTCCCAGGAAATAGACCGGTCCTCCCTCATAAGAAATGGTGGTCCAAACCTTCCAAAGGACAAAAAACAAAACAGCTTGATCACTATTCATCCACATGAGCCCTTATCCCACTGTAATTAAAACAATCGCGTAGCAACATTTTATGCTTGCACTCGTATTACAGCGAATCTGTGGAAGAACAGATGTGGGAGGCAATAAAGCTGATGAAGAGAGGGACAAGCATCTCTCTGAAAAGATAGGTAACATGACATTCATCATAATACATGTGCTATTGAGGGAAACTCTCCATTGTACGCTAAAGTTTTATTAATGTGGGACCAAACCGGGATACGTGAGACAAAAAAAAATGAAACAAAAACTAAGAGGTTAAACAACCCCTCAGGCACAGCGTTTTTTCCCATGACATCATAAACAAGGGGAATCTCAGAATAAATGATGCAGGATTACCGTTCAGGATGGTAACCATTAACATTCTGCGGTGGCTGAGGAGCAAAAGCTGCAGTGACCACGACATGGAAAGAGACAACGTTCACAACAAAATGAGAGGGAAAATGAGTGGGTACTGCTGTAAACTGCTGTGAGCGAGAGGGAGAACCATTCCATTCTTCTGCTGAATGGTTTCCTTTGGATAAATGGGCATAGCGTGCTAAATTCAAAGGCTTTAACCTTGTATTTGCAACTCTCTGGCCCTAATTCCCACAGCAAATGTCTCCTGCAACCTCAAAGCTGCCACTGAATATTTCATCTTTTATTTTGGATGAGATCCTGCAGTGATGTTATACTTCTGAGTATGCAGTAGAGCCTACACTGGTATTCCACAGACTGGGAGAGACATGTCAACAAATACTCAAACCAGTGTTTCCCATACATAGGCTCTATTTGGGCGGTCCGTCAAGGTAACTTAAGAACCGCCCAGGTGTTAAAATCCAAATGTCATTTTTTTTTCAAGCAATACGCACAACTGTCATTTCATAAGGCCCACTTGAAGACATGGACCAATGGGGGCAGCCAGAGGCTGCAGTTTCACTTTGTCCATTTATTCTGCCCCTCCTCGAATGTTAGCGTTCACTTTAGCAAATAAACAGTTCTTCAAATCAGAGACAAAGGCTTCCAGGTGCAGTCGGAATGTTTATTGCCTGACAATAATGTGGAAAAACAATAATTAGCGCTTGGTCTGTTAGCTCAATGCTAACATACAATGGGATTTGCTATTTACATGCTAATAAAATTAGCATTGATGGTGTGACCATAATCAAACAATAATTTTACAAATGAACTGTCACTTAACATATATTTGTCAGTTAAACTTAAGAGAGTCGTTGTTCACGAGAAGCTGCTCTGAATGTTTTTTTTTTTATGATGAAGAGAGGAGAACTTACAGACCATGAAGACCATTGAGAAAAAAAAAGATAAAGATAAATTGTTGTTAGTCCATGCGTCTTGTGATGAACAAAGCCACAATAGAACATATAACGGTCCGACCAAATTTTATAAAGTTTATTTTCACTTGGAAATATCATATCTTTGGTTTAAGACACATACTGCAAGGAGGACTGATCGTACGCTAATTTCATCCAGTCAGACCACATGCACAGAGTCGACGACTTATAAATGATTTCATTTGTGAATAGTTATTAGTGTTATATGTTTTTTGTTTTTTGATGTTGAAATAAGACATTTAGAGTGATTATTCATTCACAAATGGTCATTTATTTTCATTTGTAAATAGTTATTTATGTTGATGTGAGATAGAAGATAGTTATCCATGTGCAATAAATGTGATAAACTTCTCTTTGATTAGTTTCTTAGTGATCCCCTTCACGGCAAGTAAATTCTCAACTTGTGGGAAACTCTGCAAATGTAGAATGTGGAATTAGCATCGTGTCTTTGATGTGAAATATTCTTAAATCCTGTCCAAGAATAAGTTTCACACTCTGCTGATTTTCAGAAGTGCACATATGAGCCGACGAGAAACAAGCATCACTCCAATGTCATCTAGTTGGCCCAGACAAGCGCTCCAGCTGCCACCTGATGAGAGCAACATAGGTGGGTGGGCTAACCCACAGCCGTCCTGGCAAGCGCCCCTATATCGATCTCTGAGGGTTCAGGGAGGAGAGTGTCTGGGCGCTACATCGGGCCAGATGTCAGATTCCTCGGTCGATAGATTTCGGATTTAGAAACTCATCCCTCAGTGAGAAATGACGCCCTTATGTAACATGAGCTGACATGACCTTGATGTTCTGTACATCTGATGAAAGCCAAAACCTCAAGCAATCGAGTAAGAGAGGAGAAGTTTTGACTTTTAGCTAAGCTTAGTTTAAGTGCCCTGAAAGTGAAAACTGAAGAACGCGCCACGAGCCTCCGGAGCAGGTCTGCCCCGCCTGCATGTGGTCATGACCCACATTGGAACCTCCCTACTCGCTCATGAGGAAGACCCGGAGTTTATGTTAATGCTGTGCAGCAGATAGCAGACACACATCATCGTCATCAACCGTTAATGTGCTAGCTTACGTTGCTAATGCTAGCCATGTTATTTTGCTGTGAATCCATGAGGCACATATCACAGAGGCACTATAGCCATATTAAATCGCAGAAGCACCAGAGCAATGTTATATCACGGAGGTACCAGAACCACATTCAATCGCAGAGGTACCAAAACCACATTATATCGCACATATCGCATTAGAGCTGCTTTATTAAGTCACATAGGCATAAAAAGCCACATCATTATGCCACAGAGGCACTACAACCACGTCATTACACCACAGTGACAGAATAACGTCATGAATGGTGTCAGAGCAATCTCCCCAACACAGAGTTGCTTTGTCAGCAAAAAGGACCAACACAATATTAGCTAGGTGGTTTTAATGTTTTGGCTCAAATGTGTACGAGTCTACAGGACCCTTTGTTGATGCCGGCTTCCGGCAACTTTGTGATGTATTTAACTTTTTGGGAAGGCTGTAGCCCTGTGGGCAGAGAGGAAGTCTCCTAATCCGAAGATCGGCAGGCCGGTGGTTCAAGCCCAGCAGTCTACATGTTATAGGGTCCTTGAGCAAGACCATGAACCAAATATGCTCCCCAGGGGCTTCAAGGGGGCCGCCAGTAGACGATGTATTATAATTATAGCTAACTGGACATGTGATCGATAATGAATAACTGGAGGTTCTGGCCTCAGCAGACTCTATCCACACAAAAATATGAAGAGTCCAATGATTCCAGGAAGAGTGTGTTTCGTTTTGATCCAATGGGACATTCTTCGTCCCATTGGATATTTGGGGTATCAACATCGATAAGACAAAAAGACAATGGACATTCCACAACCACTTCAGCCTGTGGAGGAACTCTTCTTTCTTGACTACCGTCACCGGGTTCTGATTCAACGACTGTTTGGGAGGAAAGTGTCTCATTGACATCAGTACCTGACAGCGTGCTGGCCCGATCCGGCGACGTTGCACACCAACAGCAGGATCTTCACCGGGACACCCTGGTTGAGGAACTCAGAAGACAATGTCCCAGATGAAGGTAACCTCTGACCCTCGGGTCCAGTTGAGTAAGGGGATGAAGGGAGGCTGTGGTGGTAACCTGGCAGAGGAAAGAAGACACGGCCAACATGTCAGAGAGGGCAAGAGACCCTGTGTCCTGAGCACTTAACCACATGTTCCCGCAAAAGCTTCACAAAAAAGGATGATGGAGGTTCTTGTGCTTCAGGGCCTTCTGTGCTATAGGAAGTGTTAATTAGAATATAAATATATATATATATATATATATATATATATATATATATATACACTACTCATTGAAATAAGGAGAACACTTAAACCACAAATCCCAGATTTAGATGAATGAAATATTCCAGTTGAAAATCTTTATTGATTACATAGTGTAATGTGTTGAGAACAAAACAACCTAAGAACGATCAATGGACACCAGAATCATTAACCCATTGACGACTGGATTCAGAATCATTCTCAAAATCAAAGTTCACAGTGAGATCCAGGCTGGTCCAACTTTTCTGAATATCCTCAAGACAACTCATAATGTGTCTCAGTGGTGTGTACGGCCTCCTTGTGCCTGTATGCACCCCCTACAACGTCTGGGCATCCCGTTTATGAGAAGATGGATGGTCTCCTGGGGGATCATGGCCCCCCAGACCTGGATCAGGGCATCAGTCAGATCCTAGACAGTCTGTGGTGCGACGTGGCGGCATTGTATGCAATGATACATGATGACCCAGAAGTGCTCGATTGCATTCAGGTCTGGGGAACGGGCTGGCCAGTCAACAGAAATGCCTTCGTCATCCAGGAACCGCTGACAAACTCCAGCCCCATGAGGTCGGGCATTGTCCTGCACCAGAAGGAGCTCAGGGCCCACTGCACAAGCAAACCGTCTGTCAATGGGTCTGAGGATCTCATCCTGGTACCTAACAGCAGTCAGGGTACCCTCGGCTAGTAAGTGGAGGTCTGTGTGGCCCTCCACCGATATGCTGGAGGATGTTGCAGGCAGCAGAACGTCTCAGACTCTCTCACATGTGTTCAGTGTGAACCTTTCTCATCTGTGAAGAGAACAGAGCTCAACTCCCAATCT